>JAJGOT010000291.1:502500-652500 GCA_022457155.1 Cladopsammia gracilis
ACCAAAGCAATTGTGTAATTACTTTCGACACTCAATTGAAAACCGCTCTAAGAGGCGAGGAAGGCTAAAACAACATCACCTACCCCAGGGTACGCTAAACTACCTAAGTCCGATTGTCCGGGATAAGAGAAAATTTGACTGAGAGAAGCAAATCTTTGACACACTCACCTTCTTTTTAGGTTCTGTATACAACACAACATTGTGAGCGATGTCAATAAGCATGGCGTACTGGGCCTGAAAGATAATTTAAAACACAAAGCTAATTACTGGATATGGAACCAACAGAAGGAAGCGGCCAGGGCTTAAACCATCAAACTGTGAATCTCAAATCCGATGAACTGATTACAAGACCAACATGTAACCACAGTTAGACTTTCTAACGCATCAAAAATAATATTATATCAAAAATGGATGATAGGTAAGCCAAATATCAAACCTACGATTTGGCAAAAAGGTTAACACATTAAGACATTCTATCAAATTAGAAATGCTATATAGTTTACTCTCTCAAAGCAGAAACCCCTGTAAGGCAGACATCTCTCTAAGGCGGGCATCAATTATTGGCTGATTCTGGCCGAATTTCACTGTTTGTCTGTAACTTAACTCTCTACAGGGTGGACACCCCGCTAAAGCTGATCAAAAGGGTCTCTGGCTTAGAGAGAGTTCACTGTATCTGAAATAGCTGACATGGAAACCAAATATCAAACCAGTGAGTCGACAAATAAATTAACAAACATCTGATCCAACCAACTAATCGCACGTTTTTTTCGCCTGGAGTTCACATCATAAAACGTACAGAGTTTGTAGAGATCTCCAACAGCTTGTGTCTAATGGTGAAGGTGTTCACAGCAGCGCTATTCTCTCGAAAATGGCTTCTGCAGGGCGAGGGAGGCTGAAATTGAACAAGTGAAGTTAAAAACAGTTCAGTTCAGTAGCAGTAACTATATTGTGCATATAGGCTCATGTACGTATGTGAGGGTTTCAGCGCGGGTTAATTAACAGTACGAAACTCGGTTTCAACGTTTAGTGGCACAGCAGAACATGACATTAGCTTGGTTCCCTGTGTTAATATTGCCACATCACATGATCTACTTGATATATGCCATGTGGCATTGTCTTCTTGCATGGAGCCCACCATGTTTGTTAGGCTCCATGTTTGTTAGGCAATTAGCTTAACAGTCAATGTTGTTCGCTGATACACCGAATTAAGCCAGACTAGAGTAATTTTGGACTCAAAATATTACTGTAAACATTACAACGGATTCAACTCACCACAATATTGGCAGCAAGTTCTTCAGCGACAGGATCCAAATCAGGGCTGAAACTTACAAAGTAGAATTCACAGCTACACCTCGCCACAATCCTCTGCAACTGAGTAGCTTCCTGTCCCACTCCTCCAGCACCTCTTCCGCCGCCGACAATGGCATTCACCATTCCTCCAACAGCCTCACCTGAGCCCACGATATTGGCCAGGTCAGCGATGTCAAAAGAGTTCTTGTCCAGTCTCCCTGTTATGACTGACGTGCTCAGCCATGGACTGCTGTCTAGACCAATGGTATCGTCTGTTCCTACTGTAGCAAAATACTAAACAAATAAAATACGAAAGGAGTGTTAAGCCTGATTTTAACAAGCGCAAGCATAACGCTGGATTTCAAGTTTCAAGAAATGTTTTTCTAAGACTGCAAATTCACCAACAATATTTTATTATTATCAGCACTAACAAATTATTCAAATAAATTTATGCAACACAAGAATATCTTTTCATCATTTGTCCGTTCTCGCTATGTCTTAATGATGTTTGATACGTCGAAACTCGGACTTGTTTTAACGTTTGAATCTAGTGTAAAATGTTTATTAACAAACAGATTCCTACAAAGATAGAGAGGAATTCAATTGAATGTCGTAAAAAGAGCCAAAGTAACTGATAACACTTTGGCCAATCAAACCTCAATAAACCCGGCCAACCACAAATTGTAGCAAATAAATGAAGCGGATGCCAAGCGTGAGAAAATGCGCAAGAGCGCTGCGCCCAATCACCAGGCGCAGCAATGCAAAAGTAAAGCAAAAACGAATAGCGTTCCGCCCAGATGACGTCATATTTGGCAGCATTGCATTGTGGGATCGAAATGCGGACAAATATTTCAAAATGGCTGCCTCGGAAACACCAGTTTTTGCGATTCCTGTACATGTCGTGGATAATTGTCGAGTTGTACCCAAGAACAGTGCTTCGTAGCACCTGTTTTTTCGTAGCTACCTGCATAGTTCTTGAATGTTTGTACGAATTTCAATCCCATGATGCTGCGCGCCAATTCTATTTTTAGAATCTGGGCGGAACGCTATTTTTTTACGACACTCGATTGTAAAGTACTCTAACAGTTGAACATGTGAGAGAGGTATCACTGCAGTTACCTGTAAATTCTCTACATTTCCAACCCAGGTTTTCTTGTTGAAAATCTCTCCATTACTCCAGACTGGCGTGTGAAGCTTGTTAAGGATCCTGGTGTTGCCAGCCGCCACAAGAACGCAACCCTCAGACTCAATTCCTTTCAGAACAATCTGCGAGTTCACTAGTGCAACTGGTGAGAAATAGATTGCGACCAACTGAGAATCAGTGAGGAAAAGTTAAGCCAATACTAACAACAACAACAACACTTTATTTAGCGCAGTAATATGCTTAGCCATTCAGCTACGTATGCCGCTAAACCTGGCAGTGAGTGGCGGATATTTCTAGGTAGAACGGTTTTTGGTAATCGCAGACATATCCGATGAACCAATCAGAACTCGTAGCAAAAACGTGCAGCCGGGGCAAAGCGCGGGGCAAAGCGCGGGAAAACGCGCGCGAGCAAGTCTCGATTGGTTTTGGTTTTACTTCTGATTGGTTAATAAAGTGGCGAAATTGCGAAATTACTTTCGTCACTCAATTGAAAACTGCTTTATACTACAAAATAAATCAGTGTGCAGTAAAATGCATAAGAAAATCTAAGAAAAAGAATTGACTTATTAACCCTCGGACGTACACGCAAACTTACACCCCCACCGTGGTACAAGGGGAGGGTTGTTGCCTACCCCCCCCCCCCCTTGGGTTTTTGCGATGTTGCAATATTTCGGAAATATTTTACGTCTAGTAGATAGCCTTTGATGTGCTCTACAAGATAACGTAACTGTTATTGGTTGTGGCGCTGCTGGGGGTCCGTAACGTCATCCAAAATGGCCGCCAAGATAGCATGAATATGTTTAAAAAAATGTTATTAAAGCGCTTTTGAAACTAAAAGTTCAGACGTTTCGGGACTTCTGTCCCTTCCTCAATGAATAGCCGTTAACTGAAAACGCGCGTCAGCTATTTAAATGTTCCAAATGTCGCCATATCGCAACATTGTAGCGCGCGCGGATGAAGTCTAAATAAAACTAAAGTCAATGTTCATGCCGCGTGGTTGAAGGGTTTGGAATTTGAAACTTAGTCGACCCTCCGCGCTGCGTCTCTCCTTGGTACTTTTGAAACCTGTTCTAACCACGGACACCATCATGTCATCTGTTGTGTGTCCGGAAGAGGAGAAGTGTTTAGCGATGGGCAGGTCTGCTTTCTTTCTTACCGATCTGAGATGTTCGCAGAATCTGTGGCCAAGCCTTCGTCCAGTTTCGCCGATGTAACACAGAGTACATGTACGACAGGTAATGATGTAGACGAGGTTACTGGTCGTAGATGTGAACTTCTGTCGAATTGTCAGCCCCCCCCCCCCCCCCCCATACGTCCGATGGTTGAACTGCGCAACAAGTTACAATCTATGTATGATATAGAGCAATTGACATACCTAACCTAGCTCAAACCAGTAAGATCCAGATCCTTAATTTAATTTGTTACCCAATATTGGGACAGACCATTTATCAGTCACTTACTGTGCCAAGTGTCCTCAATAACGTCATTAGCTGTGCACAAAGCGACCCCGTGGAGGTGGGCCTCAGTAATATGCTCATGCTCACCAGTCCCCTGAAAAACGGTTAAGACATTGTTTTAAAAGACTTTCAATCTAAGAGTCGAACCATATCCATATCTGGTCCGATAATGCTTTAAAGTTCTGGTGGCTCCTTATTGGCGCCCCATGAAGCACCCATATGCCCAGTCAAACCTCTGTTAAGCGCCCTCTATTAAGCGGTCACTTACCAAATGCCCGGAAATCACTCCCCATATTTACTGTAAACTTGTCCTCTTTCAAGTGGTCACCTCTATTAAGCGGACGCGGTTACTGTTTAGATTTCCCAATTGGCGAATTTGAGTGAGTGAGTGACTTGCTTCACGAAATTATGCTACGCGGCCCTAAATCAACATAAATGATTGTTTCGTTTCATGTTGAATGTGATGGCAAAACTTTTGATGATGTGGTTTACAACAAAGATTTGCCTTACGGACAACATTATAAAATCCGATAGCAAGGCACAAACTTCCTTGAACATGCAATTACTTAATTTCTATTTATCATATTTGATTTTACTGTTGATGATAGCAAAAAAATATACATCATATTCAGAGCAATTTCCCATTCTAGTTCAATTCAGTTGGCTATTCCCCAAAGGTGACCGCTTAATAGAGGTTTGACTGTTTACGCAAACTCCTTATGGAATAGGCCTCGAAAGCACACTTGGGTTCCAGGTGTCGTGTATGCCGAACAGTGTGTTAAGGCATACTTCCCTTTTATAGAAAAACGTTGTGTTCGAGCAGGAAGGGTATAAATACAAGGACCATGTTTACTGCACCTCTTCAGTAAATGCTACAAACTTTAATTCCTTTTCCATGACCAGCTTTTCCAGCATATTTGTATATGAAGCAGACCGTGCTCTGACTGAACTGCTCAGTGGTGTCCCAGCAGATGTGCCATCCTAAACAAGAAGGAACATGCTTTTCAATTCAGTGTTCACTTTAAAGGGGGCTATGTCGTGGATGTAGCAGCTCTCGTAAGGTCTCACACCATTGGTTCGATACCCTTCGAGAGAACAATAGAACAGACAACACAACAATGGACCCTAGCCCTAAAAACAATAGCAGCTGTGTTTTACAAGGCCAATGAAAATAGAGGTTTCTGAGAGCTGCTACGTCACCATTTTTAGTGTTTCTTTAAAAAGCCAAAAAACACCTTCATACCAGTGTACAGCACAAAAATAAGGGTCCAGTTTTGTTTACAATTATTCTTCTAGTGTCTTGGACTGCACATGGACAGGATGGAAATGGACTGCATCTTGAAAAAATTGGCTAAGTTTTTAAGTTTATCGCTTCTGTGTAGGAAAACTCGCTAAAACTCTGATAATGGTCTATTTGCTCTTAGAAAATTCACTTGATATCTTCCTCTAAGTTTTCTCTTAGCATTTCGTGTATGACAAAGATACTTAGTTTTAATTTGGGGCAGTTCTGACCCCAAAACCTCAAAATCACCATGGCATGATCTTAAATGCGGAGAAAACGAAGGAATAAAATCATCAAAATCTATGCAAATTAAGACCGGGTATCCAAACCCAATTCACGGAAGTGATTACATGTCCAATTCCCTTTTCAATTCTCTTCTAGATGTTGGAATTTTGAAGATATATTGATATTACTGGTAGATGTAATATTTCTCAAAGTTACCAGAACCATTATATTTATGACAAACACTCGTGGCACAATAATTCCACAATAGTTCTACTCTTTTCCTTCCAATTTTAAGACTATACTTTACCTGTTTGCCCTTCTCTTTCTTTTCCACAATTGTAAATTTCAGCGCATCAGCGGAGAGGTTTTTCTTGAGAACCTAATGAAGGTAAAAGAAACCACTTTTATTTTAATTATTAATATCAATATTGTAGATAGGGAGGGGTTTCATTCACTTTTCTAGGCTTTACGATTGACTAACCAGAAGTAATACCAAAGCCAATCGTGACTTACTAACTTGCGTGGGTTTTCCCGCGCTTGGCGCCGGCTACTCGTATTTGCTTCGAGTGCTGATTGGTTCATTGGATTGCCTGCTTCTGTTGTGATTGGTCAGTCTGATTGCTTTGGTTTTTGTTTTGTGACACTTAACACAAAACTACTTTACTACTAACCTTGAATATAATATAAACACTCCTCACCTGTGCATTGGTATAAGCTTCAAACAGACCAAATGCTATGCGGCGGTTGGTGAGTGTCCAGGCTCCTTTCAGATCATGACACACAAGCCGATGATTGTAATTCTACAAAGTTACAACAACGAAAACGAATCTTTATCTAATGACTAGAAGCCATTTTTTTTTTCAAAATCAAACGACTGCTGATTGGGTCACACATTTAACTATAAGTACAAAAACCTATGCGATTCAACATTATCAAGAATAATGTCAAAGTGATGGAGACATGTAGTGTAGTTCTAACTTTTGAGTCTGTGGATGAAATCCCATGGTGTGACCATTTAAATGAAACCTCTTCGGCAGTACTTTCACGTGGTACAATTTGTTTCTAATTATTTTGCAAAATGAAATTTGGGATTTTTTTTTTTTGAATTTTGATTTTTAGCACTCTTGCGATTCAAAGGGTTAAGAACGTTTTGTCTTCTCTTTTAACAATGCATGATAGAGTTATATTTCCAAAGGATATAAATTTCATTGTTCTGACCACCAACATGGCCGCCGTGTAAACCACCAATCTTTTAAAGAAACAATACTTTTCTATTATGTAGTATTGTTCGCAAGTCCACCGCGGTCAAACGTCCGAGGCGTTTTTCGTTCCATTCAGTGGGATTTTATTTAATATTAATGGCAATATGGGCAAGGATGTATAAAACAAATTAGTTGACGTTACTATCTTTTAATTTTTCTCAAAATGATGAGCTTTTTTCCGTTGAAAACTGACCAAAACTCTTTGCGCCTGAGCAAAATTATGTTGACAAATGGCGCCGACAATTCTGCAGTTCACAGTTTTTAAACGCTTATAACTTTTTTGGTAAACTTTCAAAACGTTTGGTAAATTGCCACTGTATTGGCAATATATTAAACTTTAAACAGTGAAAATGACAACCTTAACTTTTAAGTACTTTGCTTAACTTTTGCAAATTTCTCTCGTTTGACCGCGGTTAAGTTGGCAAGTGTCATCCTTACTTGTAACTCTGGCGAAGGTCCATCAACACACATTTCTCGCTTTTTTGAGTTGTCTTGTCGTGTGTACTCCAACCTACATGGAAAAACGGCATTAATAATTATCTCTATTCCGATACAAGTGGCTTATTAGGTAGCTAAGCACTTAAAGCTTTGGGTTCTAACACGACCATGGTCAGTTTTAATACCCTTGACTATTTAGCCAAGTGCTGGGGTGGACTAAGGGTATGAAAGGTTTGAGGGAAGACCTCAGAAGAGAGAGCTTACTTAATTCTCTCTGCGCCTGAAAGCACATAAGGTCGTGAAGAAAGAGCTAACTATTCTATTTTATTCCCTTTCCCAGCACTCCTTCCCCCCCCCTCCCCCCCCCCCACCAATTACTGTCGTACACTGCTTCAGAGCTTCAACATAACTTGCCTTGCTGCTGCCAGAAGGTAGTACTTTGTAGGCTCCAGATCAATTGAACTAACCTGAATTACAAAGACATAATATGAAAAAAAAAAACAGTGAGAAAGAAAAGAGGTCCTGCGAGTCTACAAAAAGGAGAAAAGAACTTTAAATAAACCATGAATGAACAAGATTTGACTGAGATTTGAGGAAGATAGAGACCATTAAAGAAACATAACGTCCAAGGTTATACATGAAGTCTTTCTTTAAAGCAATAGCTTGCCATCTGCTTGAGAATCTCTTCTGCTTAAAGAATCTGTTCTGCTTGGAAAAGGTATTTTGACTCTTTAAGCCCCATTAGTGATCAGTATCAAAATTCTCCTTGTAGTATCAATGCGTTATTAAGTACAGAAGTGATAAGAATTCAGAAAATGAACCCCCAATATGAATTCCCTTGATCCTTTAATTAGCATTTTGTAAATTCAAATCTCTATAACTCACTAACACGACGTTCAAAACAAGAAATATTTTACCATTCAACTATTCAATGTACATAGAGTTGATTCTGAAAATAACTTTCTTGGAGTGATAGGCACTTTAACAATTTCTTCCAACATGTGTTATAAGAAATATGTGTGGGGACAAGTAAGGAGAAGTTGTGTTTTGACTTTGGAGCTTTACCTCAGCATTTTCGTCGCCATTCTCCTTTCCATCCACTTCTTCTAAACCATACAAGTGACAGGTCACATTTGAAAGTTCACTGCGCAGTTTTGTTGGACTCCAGTCCGATGCTGGTCTTCGCATCAGTCCATCACTGTACTCTTTAAGTGTCAGGCGGTATGTTGTTTCCAAGTAACCACTGCCGAGTGACAACTCAAATCCTCTATGTTGAGTGAACGAGCCCCAGTACCTCACGGACAGTTCAGGAAACTGAAGTGACAGGCTCGCCTCCCTAGAGTACACGCATAATTCACTTGAGTCAGTTTCAGGCAGCAACCCGCCACGATTAACTCTAGTTATTTGCGGGTTGCTACTATATTTTGTCTTATTATTTGAAAAATAAATCGTTGTTGTTGTTGTTGTTATTGTTTGTTGTTGTTGTCTTAAAGGGACACTACCCAGGCGAAATAACGAAAAATTGTGTTCATTTATTTCCATGTTATATCGTCAAATACCACCAAATATACAACTAAATTGAATAAAAAGTTTCTATTGAGCAAGTTTGGAGAAAAGGTGCAGCATTACAAGGATGGAAGTGGATTACAGTTCATCAATTTTGATTTCGTGACAGGGGTCAAGTTCCATTCTGGTGGAAAATTTAGTTGTTTAGTGGTTATTTTGTCTTTTTGGCTCACATTTCTTTGCATTTATCACTTTTGGCGATTTTGTCATCCTATTTTAAGATAAATAAAGCAAGCTTCTGGCCATAATTGAAAAAAATATTTCAGCAGGGACAATGTCCCTTCAATTCCTCAGAACAATCAAATTGCCCTTTTGTCAACCAATCGGAAGTCCCCCAAACCCACCGTGACCTGCTCGCCCGCGTTTTCTCGCACCTGGCGCCGGTTACATTGTTTTGCTTCACGTTTTGATTGGTTAAATGGATTCCCTGGGCCTTTTTTAATTGGCCAGAGTGTTTTACGACATTCAATTGAAACTGTTCTAATAACGGACTCTTGCACGTTTCCTGTGGCGTTATCTTGTTAAGCAACATTAGCAAACACCAGCACTTTTACACTAACTACCAACCTATAATGTCTTCCAAGAGTTCTCTTCTTCACTCGGTCACGCTTGAAATACGTTCCTCTTCTGGTAGGTCGTGACACATAAGAAAACACAACAGCCTAATACAAAATTAAAGAATTAAAGTCTGTGTTACCACACACTAAGACTTGTATAAATGAGATTGGGTTAGAAATTGTTGCACAACTTACCTGATATTTCTGAAACCATCTAAACGTGCTGGCAAACATGGACACTGTAGGTGGGTCACTGCTATAGGGGTCCTGTGAAGAGATGTAAGACGAAAGACTGACCAAAGGAAACAAAAACTCATTAGGTAAAGGTAAAGGTTAGGTTAAGTAGCAAATGAACCACAGGAGACCCACTCAGCCAGAACTTAAACCCGGTTTCTGTAACAAGAATCAACTAAAGGAACAGACACTCATTTGTAAAGGTAAAGGTAAAGGTAAGGTTAAACATGAATGAAAATAGCATCTTAACTCGGAAAAAAATTCCGAGTTCCAGATGGGATTCGAACCCACGACCCTCCGTGATCTAGTCGGATGCTCTACCACTGAGCTACTAGAACTCTGTGGTGAGCAAGGGTGAAATGTGGGCTTTGACTGGAACCGCATCGCGCGGTCACACAGCCAAATAACTTAACACATATGACTCATAACTGCATCGCGCAGTCACATTAAGGCATTTCAAGGATGCAACCAACCAACCTCCAAGTGAGTTTTTTTGAGAAATGAAACATGAATGAAAATAGCATCTTAACTCGGAAAAAAAACTCACTTGGAGGTTGGTTGGTTGCATCCTTGAAATGCCTTAATGTGACTGCGCGATGCAGTTATGAGTCATATGTGTTAAGTTATTTGGCTGTGTGACCGCGCGATGCGGTTCCAGTCGAAGCCCACATTTCACCCTTCCTCACCACAGAGTTCTAGTAGCTCAGTGGTAGAGCATCCAACTAGATCACGGAGGGTCGTGGTTCGAATCCCATCTGGAACTCGGAATTTTTTTTTCGAGTTAAGATGCTATGTTCATTCATGTTTCATTTCTTAAAAAGACTCACTTGGAGGTTGAAAGGTAAGGCTAAGTAGCAAATGAACCACAGGTGACCCACTCAGCCTGAACTTAACCCAGTTTCTGTAACACGAGGCAACTAGCAATATTGCTACTCCACCTTGGAGGGGATGCTAGTCCATCACTGGGATACCCCAGCATTGTGTTACCGTTACCCTTTTACACTTGGCTGGAGAGAAACAATGTGGAGTAAAGTTTCTTGTCTAAGGAAACAACACGACTGCCGAGATCAGGCCTCGAGCCACCAACTTTTTTGGATCTGCGCTAACCACTACACCACCGCCCTTCACTGGTAACAAGCCTTGCGATTAATGCAAGCCAGAGTTTTAACTATAATCAGTGTAACTGACTCACACTTAAAACGTGACTAAAAGTGTTGCTACTCCCAAAGCACTGGGATGCCTGTGGGGTGCCAAGCCTCGGAACCGTGTCCATCGCAAGGTTATTATCTCGTTTCCCCATATAATCCACAGATGATGGAAAAAAACACTATTGAGATAATTAATAAACCAGAAAATGTCCTATTTTGCATGCAAGGCTATGACATTTTTTGAGCATCATTTTCTTTGCAGCTCCTAATAGTGCCTCATAATTATGCAAATCACTTTGTGACCCATTCCTTCAACTGTATGAAAGAAGTTGGTGTATGTATATCAAATAAAAGTAATGTTAAATAATTGTGAAAGGTTTCCTAAATCCTCCACAACGTGTTCTTTGACAAACCTTTCGTTTGCTCATTCCTGTCTCCATAGAAACATCCAGAATAAGATTCTGGGATCTAAATGCAGCATATGAGTCATGGACCTACGAAACGAATAAAAATCGTTTCAGACATACAGCTGATCTATATACAAATAAAACAAATCATGCAACATGTCGATTTAAAACGCAAAATGCAAAGTGCAACAGCTTTCATTTGAATGGTCACACTTTTCATCCCGACTCAAAAGTTAGAACCACCTTGTACAGCGTAATAAACAGTACCACAGTTAAGTACTGCTCAATAGCTTTAATTTGAATGGTCACACTGTAGGATTTCGTCCCGACTCAAAAGTTAGAACCACCTTGTACAGCATAACAAACAGTACCACAGTAAAGTACTGCTCAATAGCTTTTATTTGAATGGTCACACTTTTCATCCCGACTCAAAAGTTAGAACCACCTTGCACAGCGTAATAAACAGCACAACAGTAAAGTACAGCTCAACAGTTTTCATTTGAATGGTCACACTTTTCATCCAGACTCAAAAGTTAGAACCACCTTGTACAGCGTAATAAACAGTACCACAGGAAAGTACTGCTCAACAGCTTTCATTTGAATGGTCACACTTTTCATCCCGACTCAAAGGTTAGAACCACCTTGCACAGCGTAATAAACCGGCAGTACCACAGAAACGTACAGCTCAATAGCTTTCATTTGAAGAGTTACTTCAACACGATCAAATCACTTACCTGGTTAGGTGCCAGTTCTGGTATTTTATCTGGAGCACACTGGATCACTGAGTGATGGTCATTTGGATCTCCCTGACAAATCCACTTCATAACGGAACTGGAGACAAGAACAAAAATCCAATCAGATAAAACAGAAAGCAGGATTTCTCAGGATTTAACCGTTTAAATCCAATCCCAAGAGTGCCGAAGATCAAAATTCACGAAAAATCCCAAATTTTGTTGTGTAAAATATTGAAAAACACATGGTGCAATGCAAAAGTGCTGCTGAAGAGGTTTCATTTGAATGGTCACAACATAGGATTTCGTCCAGACTCAAAAGTTAGAACAAATGGTACCATGCAAAAGTACTGCTGAAGAGGTTTCATTTGAATGGTCACACCATACACCTTATTCCAAAATGGCGGCCAATTTATTATTCTTTTATATGCATGTTAATTAGCCCTCTTGGCCTCATTTTCGCTTGAAAATTCTTTTGTATTTTGCACATGCTGACGAGGCCAAGAGGGCTAATTTACATGGATATAAAAGAATATTTAAATGGCTGCCATTTTGGAATAAGGTGTATAGGATTTCGTCCACAGACTCAAAAGTTAGAACAAATGGTACCATGCAAAAGTACTGCTGAAGAGGTTTCATTTGAATGGTCACTCCATAGGATTTCATCCACAGACTCAAAAGTTAGAACAAATGGTACCATGCAAAAGTACTGCTGAAGAGGTTTCATTTGAATGGTCGCACCATAGGATTTCATCCACAGACTCAAAAGTTAGAACAAATGGTACCATGCAAAAGTACTGCAGAAGAGGTTTCATTCAATGGTCACACCATAGGATTTCGTCTACAAAAGCTAGAAGCATACTACATGCCTCCATCATTGAGTCTGGGAGTGGAAGGGTCAAAAAGTGGGTGTTCTGCGTTTACATTTCCCAGTCATTCAAGTTTAAAATTCTAGATACGATAACTGCAATTTTTTCAAGGGAGTGTCATCCACATGACAAGGCATTTCTTGTAAAACCTTGGAGATGTCTGTCCAAGTATGACCAATCAATGACACGTTTGGTAGCCTTGCGTTAAGCAACCAGATAGGTTTTATGTTGTGGTGTATATTGGCACTTTTTAACCCGTGAATACGCAAAACGTAATGAACGGGTTATCGCTGCCGAGAACAGTTTCACTCACTCACTCACTCGCTCGCTCGCTTGCTCACTCGTTCCATCAGCTGTAAACTTTTCTTGGTAATTCTGCTGACCAGCACGTAAGGCTTTCGTGGCAAAGGAACAGTCGATGGCCGAAAAAGGGGGCATTTTGAAAGCGCTGCTCTGATGTTTTGTATAGACCAATATCACGCTAGCATGGCACAAAAATATATTTGGTTTATTGGGCAAAAGAGCCCAGCATCATTCAAATTCAGCATATCGATATCAGTAAAACTACAAAGTTTTGTAAAGATTGCTAGAAAACTGACGAAGATATGAAATTTTGAAACTGAGCATTTTTACAAAGAAATGTATGGTGGACGGGCATAGATCGCCCGTCCAGCCTGGTTTTCGCGTTTTTCCCATACATTTCTTTGTAAAAATTAGGCCAGAGTACTAAGTTTCAAAAGCTCATATCTCCATCAGTATACGAGCAATCTTTACGAAACTTTACAGTTTTACTAATATTGATGTGCTGATTTTGATACTGGACTCTTTTCCCCATTAAATTAAATATATTTTCATGGCATGCTAGCGTGATATTGGTGTATTGGGAGTACTCAAATGGACCATTAAAACTGATATACAGACTTCAAATTGATTTTTCAACAGAGACACGCATTTTAATACGCGTTTTGCCGCATATCTACGTTGAAATAATAAAATTTTACCTCCACGATCACCGTTAATCTTCATACCCTTATGGCGTAGTACAAGTAACAACAGTCAGACGACCCGAGTTCGAATCGTGCCCGAGACCTTTTTTTCGGCGTTCGTCAAAAGTCGTTACGTTAAATTTGCAAAAAAAATATCGAACCATGTCAGTATAATAACATAAGCTTACCGCAATATTGCGTTACGCGTTAGCATTTCTTATTCACGGATTGTCTTACGGCAGCCTTTGATTAGCTATTCCCATTCAACCAGACGCCACAAAAAGTTACTAAAAACAGACAATCACTTCACGTACAGCATGAAGTACTTTCGTTCCTTACAATACATGCATTGTATCATTTTAACCATGTTTCAATGATCGCCACTAAACACTTTTAGGGTTGAACTGAATTCCTCTGTTTCTTATGGACATGCGAGGTTTACAGGCTGTTAAACAACACGACTCGGCAAGAATGACCAGGCGTGACTTCTTGGCCATTCAGGATCAAGTCATCAGACCACAATACCTTCCAAACAAGTCCTTTTGGCAAAGTTTAAAAAAATTCTGTAGGTGGGGTTCAGAGCCACCTTAAATTTTTGAAATTTTAAGGTAGCTCTGAACTCCACCTACAGAATTTTTTTTATTTGCATCTTATCCTACTGATCAAAATTCGACATTCAAAAACTCATTAATAATTCATGAGCATATAAGCCAATCACAAGACGCAAATCGATCACGTGTATGAACCTTTATACCTGGTAATCTACGGTCATTATGAAAAGCCTGGTGGCGGCTTTGATTTCAGTCACAGGGGAGTTCGGGGCTGAATGGGCAAACAATGCAATTATCGCTGAATTTTTAATGAGAATGATTTTAAAATGACCGTGATATTTATATTAAGATCACACGTAATCTTTATATAAAGATTACTGATATCGGTAGTTATTGTTCAGGATTCTTAGTGCAACAAATGGTGACTTTAATATTTTTGTGCAGTACTGTTTTACAAAATCTGGTATTTCGCCATTCTATTTGGAATCTTCCCAACAAAATAAATAAACAACCAACAGTTTAACAAGTGAGCCGTCATTTGAATGACACCAGCGCCCTCGTGCAAATTGCCAGGTAAGCGACTGGTTCGCAGATGCAAGCTGCTTATTTCTACTCGTTCTCTACCTCTGAAAAAAAAAATTGTCAGCCGTTTTATTTACTGTACCTGACAACTTTAGTATAGCATTTTTCAGTAGATGTTTTCCTTATAAAATCCCAAAACTTTCGACAGGAGCCGGGAAGCAATGGTCACTTCGTCGAAGACGTGGCACATGTGTTGTATGCTAATCAGTCTAGTCTACTTGTTTTTCTCGTATGCTAATTTCCTCTTTGCACAAAAGCGCAATTGTTTAAATTCCGAAGGGACACGCTTTTGAAAGAATGTTTTTGAAGCCGTTCAAAAAACTCGCAGCACGTGTATTATCAGGTGTAAAAACTCTCGGCTTCGCCTCGAGTTTTTAAACCTGATAATACACTACTGCTCGTTTTTTAAACTATACATAAAAAATGGGGTTCACACTTAAAGCTAAAATTAAGGGTGTTTTCAGCACGTTATACTGTTGTTGTAGTAACATGTTGTGTCACAAAAATGATAACAACGTGTTCACCAATCATTGGGCATTCGTTTGATATCATGATTGTAGCATCAACTGATAAAGAGTGGTTTTAGTGACCCATCAAAATCTAAGTCTTGGAAAGTGCTGGAAACTGTTGGGAGCCACCTTACTCACCTTACTTTAAACGCAGGCAAATAAAGAACCCGCCTATCATCATACTTTGATGCTGCTCTTGTATGCAAGTGAAAATCACCTTCAATGACAATCCGACCTGGACAATGAGAAATTCAAACAACGTATAATATATAACAGGGATTCTTCAGTGCTTCTGGCACAATTTTCAAGCACGTCAAAATTAAATCAGATGGAACAAAAGAGAAAACAACAACGAGGAACAAGAAAGCGTGCGCGTCCCATACCATTCGTCCAATCAAAGTTTGCCTGTCTCCACTCCCAATGCATTCTCTCAGTTGTATCATAAGGATCCCTGGACGCACTGAAGTACCAGTCCCACTTATCTATGGCCATTTGGAGATGACCATGATACAGAAGACGCATCTAAATACAGTGGCATACGTTAGAGTTTTTCCTGATATGATGCATCCTAGCCAAACTCGTCCCCAGGGTCCTCTCGGTTTTCAATATGGCCACCGTCCTCAAACCGCCATTTTGAAAACCGAGAAGCCCCTGGGAACGAGGTTGCATCCAAGCCTGC
The DNA here is from genome assembly GCA_022457155.1 of Cladopsammia gracilis. Lineage (NCBI taxonomy): Eukaryota > Metazoa > Cnidaria > Anthozoa > Scleractinia > Dendrophylliidae > Cladopsammia > Cladopsammia gracilis. Next base: position 518,418 of record JAJGOT010000291.1, read on the forward strand.
TCACAGACTCAGTTCGTGCATGTGACCCAGAACATGAACTTCCTCACAGGCAAGATAAATCCTCAAAACTGATCTCTTTTTGGATTTGTCCGAGGTTACAACATTTCGGATGGTATAACTGTCTTTCTTCGGATATTTTCAGAACAACGATAGCTAAATCCTCCTGCAACGATACCATCATGTAGAGATGGCATTATTAGTTTTGTACATCACCTAAACTATATCACCAGAACCTGATACCTACATGTACTACATGTATGCCAGTGCTCAAAATATATCTCTAAAAAAGCATGACACACTACATTCCCTAGAACTATAAGCAAACAATCGTCATATATGTACCTTGTCAAAGAAGGGTAGATTCTTGCTTGGATCACGGCTCGGAGAACTCAAATTCTCTGAAAGGATTACAATCCATAAGCTATTTATTCAAAGGAAAGCTTTACAACCTATAAGTACTTACTACTGCACACTGTAGGATGACGTGTTTAAACGGAGGAACTGAATGGATCATAAGGCCAAGTAAATTTAACAACAAATTACATTGTTATATAGCTGGAGTTTTTCTCAATGCAACGCGCTCGTTGATTGGTTGATTCATCGTCACATGACATCTAACAAACAAACTGTTTCCCGCCAATTGTGCTAAGCGGGCAACATTTGTGAAAGCAGGCAACAATTTTGACATCAGCGGGTAACATTGCACTGTTGCCCGCTAGCGCACGTGATCAGACCATGACAAAAGGTGACATGATTATGATGGACCGAGTGCTACATGTAGGCGCGTTTTTCAAACTGTCCTGTATTGTGTTTTATTTTGTGTTGCTATATATTATAACAAATCACTTAATGACTGATCCCTCGGGAAACAGTGAATTTTGTTTCCCATTCTCGGGAAACAAAATTCACTGTTTCCCTCGGGACCAGTCATTAAGTGTTTAATGCTTACCAAATGCTATGGAAACCATTGCTATAACAGGTTCAATGTCCACACCCCAAGCCATCTCCATAGTGTCAACATCTGATATTCAAACAGAAACCGACATTTACCACAAAATAAAGACAGAAATCTTGCAATATCTCCCAAAGAGCGGTTTCTACCCACGTCATATTTCTCGAAATTAAATAAAATGTCACTCCTTGCCCACGGTGCAGAGGAAGAATTTTGTAAGACATCATTTTATATTTATCAAAATGCCTTTTACAGATATTAAATGCAATTTGCTGATTCCATGGCTTCAATGTACATGTACATAAAATTTACCAACATCAAACGATACATACCAAATTTCAGATCATAAAAGTACTTGAGTGAGCTTAAACTCCTTGAGATAATCACATTGCTCCAGGGCTTGCTAACTTCCACCACTGCCTCTCGCTTAGCTGTTGGTTACACACACCAAAACGTTAATCATTTAGCCATGGACTTTGTCTTACAAACTGAAACTACGCTATCAATGATATAATCACATCAACAACACAATTCTTAAAACATTGCTTGTCTTTTCGATAAGTTAAGGAAGTACATGCAGCTTAGGTTAACTTGAATTGGAAGAAACTGTGTTGTAGCATTAGTGGGGAACTAAGACAATAAAAGTGCCTGAGCGAGGTAGACTGGCCATCGTAAAGAGAATCAAAAGCTTTTGATGCTCTTTACAGCGGCCAATTTACTTAACTCTTTCACTCCCAGAGTCATTTATGAAGACATGTAGTGTTGTTCTAACTTTTGATTCTGTGGATGAAATCCTATGGTATGACCATATAAATGAAACCTCTTCAGCAGTACTTTTGCATAGTACCATTTGTTCTAACGGTTGAGTCTGTTGATGAAATCCTATGGTGTGACCATTCAAATGAAACCTCTTCAGCGGTACTTTTGCATGGTACCATTTGTTCTAACTTTTGAGTCTGTCGACGAAATCCTATGGTGTGACCATTCAAATGAAACCTCTTCAGCAGTACTTTTGCATGGCACCATTTGTTCTAACTTTTGAGTCTGTGGATGAAATCCTATGTGACCATTCAAATGAAACCTCTTCAGCAGTACTTTTGCATGGTACCATTTGTTCTGACTTTTGAGTCTGTGGATGAAATCCTATGGTGTGACCATTCAAATGAAACCTCTTTAGCAGTACTTTTGCATGGTACCATTTGTTTTTCGATATTTTTACAAAATGAAATTTGGGATTTTTCTTGAATTTTAATGTTTGGCAGTCTTGGAAGTGAAAGGGTTAATCAAGTCAGTTGATGGCATTTTTTAGGGTAACTTCTGTGATACGGCATAGCACTTAAAAAGATATCTTTTTATATATGGAAGTGGAACTGAAAAGGATAAGTGTATTTTTAGTGGTATAATTTAGGGATTACACCATCAGGATAAAACTAATTCTCTGCCGTTTTTAAGGCCATCGAAACTGGTTCAACAACGTAAATTAATTCGTACAAGAAAGTAAACATACTTCTGTTGGCAGGTTTCTGTTCTGCACCAAGGAGGGTTCCTTTCACTTCAACAGAATGTGAAGTAAATATCGCCTGAGGAAAATCCCTAAAACGACACTGGAATACAAACAAGCAAATGAATGCTTTTGGTTAACAGCCAATGCAAATAGGGAGAGATTTAGCGTCTTATAGTAACATTTCAACAGTAGTGTGCATACAAGTATCTCAGAGAGTTACAGGGTTCATTGGTGGAACAAACGGACTTATTATTTACACTTGAGAAAACAATTATTTCGTGTGAAAGTACCGGACTTTACATGTCAAACGACCGAACGTTTCGTCCGGCCTCCGGCCTCAAACGAAATCCCTGGAGTTAGTTTATACGGATCACGCCCGAAACATGATCACATTCTACAGTTTCCTTATGAAACAAATCGACTTTAAATTGTTGGAAATAAAGTCGAAATTTCGATTATTTTAATAACAATTATGGAAATATTTTTTCTGTGTACAAAAAAATGGATAAGAATATCGTCTATTTTCGTCTTTAAATTTCCTGCGCGCCTCCATTTTGAATTTTTATGACGTCACATTGTTGCCGCTATCGTTAAGAATCGACATTCTTTTGTATGCAACAATCAGACAACCGTATGACATCACAAATATTCAAAATGGCGGCGCGCAGAAAATTCAAAAGTGAAAATCTGCGATATTCATATCCATTTTTTGTAGACTAAAATTATATTTGTACTTGTTTTTGTTTAATCAAATTTAGACTTCATTTCCAACAATTAAACATCAGTTTGTTATAACAATGGAGGTTCCCTTTAAATGTTACAAATTTTTAAATGTCGCTAGCAATTGAACATTGTCAGGTCAATGAATTCAAAAGGATCTCAGTTCAGTTGAAATCTTGAAGGAGTCTTATCAACAAACCTCATGTGACTTAAGCTTTCCTTGAACTGTGCGGCACCATAGTGTTGTGAATTCGAGTCCTGAAGGTGGGTATGGGCTGGTGGGGAAAAGAAATAATACATCAATTGATAATATAAACTTCAGTGAAATAAATACACCTCATTCGATGGTTTGGCAGATAATACGCGCGAGTATATTATGAGTTGCGCAGTATTTTTTCGAGCCTGGCAGAGGCGAGAAAAACTGCAAGCAATGAGTAAAATGTTCGCACGTATTATCCGTTAACCATCGAATAATGGATTTATTATTCGACTGAAATTCTGTTATTTCTAATACTTCTGTATCTTTAAACTCAGGCGCTAGGGTGTAATACAGCAATCTACTGTGTAATACACTCGGATATTTTGCGTGTTCTCTTTCCCTTATAGGGTAAAATGACGTCAGAGTCAAATAATAAAAGGAATCATAAAAGGATTTCTCCCACTGCAGAAAAATCATACCTGACACATGTTAAGATATCAATTTTATCCTCACTGTGAAGAGTGAAGATATTAATATCTTCACCTTAGTTACTATTAACATTTAAATTATACGTGTTGTGCAGTACCTTCCTGTGGTACTGTTTATTGTGCTGTTTAAAGGAACACTGACCCGCCTAAAACACAAAACTTCGCTTAGCTCATTTCCATGTTATATCGCCAATTTCCACCAAACGTACAACTTAGTTGGATAAAAAGATTCTATAGAGCAAAACAAAAGTAGTAGTTTGGAGATAACTTGCCCGATTGCAAGGATTGAAGTGGATTTCAGTTCATGAAATTTGATTTATTGACAGGCGGTCAAGGAATCAAACTTGCCATTCTTATGACATTTTGACTTTTCTAGCCGTTATTTTGCCTGTTTAGTTCATATTTCTTTGCTTCTATCACTTTTGGCGATGGTTTCTTCCAATTTCAAGATAATGAAGTAAGCTTAAAGCAAGCTGCTGGCCATAATCATGAAAGCACAATATTTCAGCCAGGTCATTGTCCCTTTAAAGTGGTTCTAACGTTTGGGTCTGTCAATGAAAGTTCTCAAGCTTTTCTTTCCTATAGTACCGTTTATTTGTTGCTTGCATGTTTTGTTGAGTTTCTGACATGTGAAGTCTTTGATTACATAACATTGCATTGCTTTGCATTGCTTTGCATTGCATTGCATTGCTTTGCATTGCTGTGCATTGCATTGCATTGCTTTGCATCGCTTTGCATTGCATTGCTTTCATTGCATTGCTTTGCATTGCATTGCTTTGCATTGCATTGCATTGCATTGCTTTGCATTGCATTGCTTTTTGCATTGCTTTTTGCATTGCATTGCATTGCACTGCTTTGCTTTGCTTTGCTTTGCATTGCATTGCATTGCATTACGGTGCGTTGCATTGCTTTACGTTACGTTACATTAGTCTAGTCTATCAGCAATTTTTTTACAGCCCACCTATCACTGTCAAGTTGTCTCATAACATCAATTGCTTTCTTGCCATGATAAGACTCGTCAGCAAGCACAATAAGATCCAGGTCTTGGAATTCCCAGGTCAGCAGAATGGTTCTCATGGGATTCTGCTCGTACAGTGTCTGTTACATGTAATAATGATTTCAGTATGGCAACATGAATATCATAATAAATTCATTCTTGCATTTCTTTAAAAAGTTCTACAAATATTCTGCATGGAGCTGAACTGTCATTACTGTTACAAACTGATAATGTGATATAAAAACGATTTGTAACAAACATGCCTTTATTTAGATTAACAATGGGCCAAATGAGAAGATGGTATGATGCGACGCTGTCAACGTGGCTAAATCTAGACGCATGTACACAGTTGTCTACATGATGATCAATCAGGATGCTAACCCAACCTGCAGCGGTTTTAGTGAGATTTGTATCATTTACTTTGCTAGATCGTCGATACCAATACTTGGGTGGAAAGGAGCACTGTAAAAGGACAACCATTACACACAGGCACTGACCTTGGTTGAACCTACTAAACCTGTGGCTCCATGTACTAACGATGTGATGACTGCACAGAATTGTGACAATTTACCTTGGAACGCTGAATGTAAATTTGAGAATTTTTCGCCTCCAAAGACTGTTTCAGTGCTTCCTCTTTTTTCACTGAAAAATAAACATAATGAGTTTGGAGATATGCTGCAGCAAAGTTGTGGAACTCTATAACAGATGAATCCAGGAACATTGAAACCTACTACGTAAAAGGTTTTTAACATTTTTAAACACTTTATAGTTCGAATAGATATTTTTTTACTGTAACCATTTCTAAGCAGTTGTAGGTACCGGTATTCTTAAATTTTAACTTTTCTAAGTCTTCAACTTTTAATGTATTTATACCTCAAAGAATTGATTGATGTGTAAGGACTTACAGAAGTTACATTTATAGCAATAACAAAACCTATGAAATACTTCACAAACAAACCACTCTTACTGCTTGAGGGCTAAATTATTTTCAACGAAACTTAGCACTTCTATAATTATTTAGTATAAATCTACTAGCGTTCTATCACGAATGCTGTTCTCTTATTGGCGACGCTACTCACTATCTATTCTGTTGTAGTGTAGAAAGTGAGTAGAGTGAGTAGCTTAATGGCGGCCGCTTCTTCGCGTTTTCGAAGTGTCTATCACGCGATAGAAATCTCAAGCTTATAATCAAATAATTGTTAAATAGCCATGTTTATGAAGTTAATATAATTTTGCTTTTCTCACAATCAAATGAGCTAGGCCATTTCTGTGCTTTATACTCACAAAAAGCATGCTCAATTTAAGAATTCAGCATGTACATGCAGCTATGTTATACCTAATAATACAATGTTAATACTTTAAGCCCTACCTGTAAGTGAATTTCCCGGCTTCTTTCTTATTTCATCCAATTTGGCTTCCAGCAGCTGCTGTCTTTCCACCCACTGTTCCATCTCATCCAATAACAACTAAAACATGCAATTAACATCTCATCTCACCAATAACATTCCATCTTATCCAATAACAACTAAAACAAGCAATAACATCTCATCTCACCAATAACATTCCATCTTATCCAATAACAACTAAAACATGCAATAACATCTCATCTCACCAATAACATTCCATCTTATCCAATAACAACTAAAACATGCAATAACATCTCATCTCACCAATAAGATTCCATCTTATCCAATAACAACTAAAACATGGAATAACATCTCATCTCACCAATAACATTCCATCTTATCCAATAACAACTAAAACATGCAATAACATCTCATCTCACCAATAACATTCCATCTTATCCAATAACAACTAAAACATGCAATAACATCTCATCTCACCAATAAGATTCCATCTTATCCAATAACAACTAAAACATGCAATAACATCTCATCTCACCAATAAGATTCCATCTTATCCAATAACAACTAAAACATGCAATAACATCTCATCTCACCAATAAGATTCCATCTTATCCAATAACAACTAAAACATGCAATAACATCTTATCTCACCAATAACATTCCATCTTATCCAATAACAACTAAAACATGCAATAACATTCCATCTTATCCAATAACAACTAAAACATGCAATAACATCTTATCTCACCAATAAGATTCCATCTTATCCAATAACAACTAAAACATGGAATAACATCTCATCTCACCAATAACATTCCATCTTATCCAATAACAACTAAAACATGCAATAACATCTTATCTCACCAATAACATTCCATCTTATCCAATAACAACTAAAACATGCAATAACATCTCATCTCACCAATAACATTCCATCTTATCCAATAACAACTAAAACATGGAATAACATCTTATCTCACCAATAACATTCCATCTTATCCAATAACAACTAAAACATGGAATAACATCTTATCTCACCAATAACATTCCATCTTATCCAATAACAACTAAAACATGCAATAACATCTTTTCTCACCAATAACATTCCATTTCATCCAATAACAACCAGAAACATGCAATTTAACTTCTCGTTGATTATATTCCATCTCATCCAATACAGCTAAAACATGCATAGCAGAGTTGAGAACTTAATCTTTTAAAGTGCCTATCACCCCTAGAACGTTATTTTCAGAATCAACTCTACGTACATCGAATAGTTGAATGGTAAAATACTTCTTGTTTTGAACGTCGTATTAGTGAGTTATAGAGATTTGAATTTTCAAAATGCTAATTTGATGACGTCAACCCGGGAATCATTTATTATACAACTTCTTGTTTTCACCTCCAAGTAATATTTTTTACGAATCAGTTGACTATCCACAGTTTATTTTCAGTATTTATCAAATTAACTATCCTCAAGCTTTAAACTGCATATTGTAAATTGGCGTAGAAATAATGGCAAATTCCCGGGTTGACGTCATCTAATTAGCATTTTGTAATTTCAAATCTCTATAACTCACAAATGCGACGTTCAAAACAAGAAATATTCTACCATTCGACTATTCAATGTCCATAGAGTTGATTCTGAAAATATCTTTCTAGGGGTGATAAGCACTTTAAGCATTCCCCAGTCAGACAAGTGACTTTTAGAATGCACTTGCCAAGATTAGTTTTTTTCTCGCCCAATAACAAACTGACCCTTTTCATTCCCACGAAATAAATAACATTTATAAATGTTAGAAAGTTGCGCATTAATACATCTATTCCCTAATGAGGAGTATTTTATATGAAAATACCAAGTAAATAAGGATTTCCTAGTATTTTAATGCAGTCCAGGAGGTTCTTAACTGTTGAAAGTTAATAACTAATTATGATTATAATTATGGTAATTAATAACATACAGCATAGTTATCTCTGAGCTTGACTTCAAATGGATCATCTTCTATCTCAAAGGATATATTCTGTTGGTACAAAAATCAAGTTTACAATGGTACATAATGTATTACCATGATAATTACGTCTTTTTTCATCAAGGGTAGCACCTGATAGCAGTACTACACTCAGATAAAAATGAATATAAAAATAAAACTAACCAGTAATTAATGAACATTGAATTTTCAGGGTCACAAAATTTGGAATGCTTTGCCTAATTTAATTAAATCTAAACCTTAAATCTTAAATTTAATTAAAATTTTAGCATCTTCAAACATACTCTTACTAGGAACATGTTTACTGTAAGAAGAAATTGATCAATTAATGCTATTGACCTTGTTGAAAAATGAAGGACAATTTGTTGTTGTTTTATATGCATGTTAATTGGCCCTCTTGGCCTCGTTATCACCATTTTTTAAAAAGGTGTATATCAAGAGTTAATAATATGGTGTATGCAATCAGTATGCACATATTTATATAAATTAACCTAGGAGGCCATCTAAATTAATAACTCAAATTGTAAATTTTATGTCCTTGTGACTTTGTATTTATTATATTTAATTTTATGTACTCTTAATTTAGCAAAATAGTTTTAATTTCAAAAGCCTGAAACAAATACACTTGAGATGATTAAAAATATTGAACAATAAAAGTAAACATGAAATAAATGTTATTTCAACCTCAACAGACAAACATAAAGAAAAATATTTTCACATTACAGAAAGGCAGCATAGTTAACATTTGCTTTCATTAAACAAAGGTAAAACTTACTTTAAAATGGAGCCACAAGTCTGGAGGGAGTGGCTCTACATAAGAGGCATCCTTGGGTTTTCTATAAAGTGATTTCAACATTTTGAACACATTGACAAGCTGAAACAAAAAAAAATGGTTATCAGCTACCACAGTTAATAGAACAAACTGGTTATGAAACTCAGTCAGTCCTTTGTTATATGTTTTTGTTCTCCATTTCTTTCGTTCGTTTGCCTTGACCCTGCACAAAACACAAAAAGTATTGAAATGCATATGAGCAACTGACCAGTAGAAACATTTGGGCTCACACGTTAAACAAAACAATGTGCAGGGTCACGGTTCGTTCAACATAAAACAAAGCAGCTTTGTACACTCTTTTTGAAATTTGTTGAGCTTCATAACCAGTTTGTTCTATTAACTATGTCAGCTACATAAAGAATGTGTCCGTGTTTTTTTGTATTTTTTCTCATGCTCGGCACTGATAGTAAATTTTTGCTTTTGAGTAACTTCGACTGATGAATGGCTTTTATTTGGTAATACATTAATACCTTTTATTTTTACCTAAGTTGCAACTAACTACTTTTAGTTTCTCAAACGTCACTACATACTTTTTAGATGGTTTGAATGTTTACAGTACACACAAACAAATAAGAAAAATAAAGACTAACCTCATCTCGTGAGGCAGCAAAGTTAAACTGGAATGGAAAAAAGATCCCTGTTGTTTCCACCTTAATAACCCTGTCAAAAAATAACAAGAACTGTTAATTTTTGAACGTTTACTAATACCCCATTCACACCAACGCTTAAACATGTTTAAATGTTGTTTAGTTTAAAACAGGTTTAGAAATATACCTGCTAACCTCCCGTAATATTTGGAGTGAAATCTTTACTAAAAGAACCTTTATTGACTTTTATTGCCATTCCAGGTAGTTTGAGTCGTATACATTTAAAAACGTTCGAGATAGAGACCAAAAACGCAGTAAAACTAAACAACATTTAAACATGTTTAACCGTTGGTGTGAATGGGGCTTAAGACCCCAAATTAAACAGTCATTCTCCATCCTTACTATTCATAGCTGTTAAAGCAAGGAATACATCCAGTAAAACAGTGCAGGCTTGACCTGTAATATACACCAATCACATCAAGGCTGATCTTTGTACCTTAAATATACTTATCGCAACATGCTGGTTAGAAAACAATGTTAGCTTTTCAACAGCAGGAAAATGGATGGTTGTAATGGTAAACATTGGCTTGCAAGGTAATCTGCCATCCTGATTCAACATTGTTCAGTGCTGCTTCAAATCATGTTAAACATTTTTTGGTGAGTAACAACGTTGAATTCATTTGGCTGGCTCGTCCAACATTATTCAACAAAGTTGAAGTCAACAATGTTCAATGATGTTGAACTCATTAACTGGATGAGATGAACTTTAGTTTTTATTCAGCACAAACCATGTTGTGTTTCTTTCTGTTTCCAGCTGCTTGATTTCTTGTCTCACACTGAGTACTTCCTCGACTTCTTGCAGTCTCTTTATGGAAATTTCCTTTTAAAACAAATCGTAAAAATTTAAAAAAGCAGCCATACTTATAAAGCTATGTGGCTACTAGAGAAAGGGACTTCATTGAATAAACCATCACTGACTAAAAGATCCAGTTAAAATAGAAATATGTGTCTGCATTATAAGATATATTATCATTGTCTGTAATGTTCAGTACACAGCTTAATGCTATTAAAAAATATACATATTGTTAAGCCATTCCATAGGGAATTTGGAGCATGAAGGTGACGGTGCAGAGTTTTTCCAAAGCTATTGAAGCTTTGACCATTGGCTATTTTTCAATTTGCACTATAACTTGTGTAATATTTTTAAATCAAAGTTGTCAAATTATTTTAGAAACTCGTTTTGAACTAGGAAATAAATGTAAATGTAAACGTAAATGTAATCTTGAAAATGTTATGGAGCAGATTGAAGAACAGTGAATTGGGCAGGGTTGGGGGGGGGGGGGGGTATAATAATGAGACAGTGTGTTGTAGAGCACCAAACTAAAAAGTAAGACTTACCTTAAATTTGAATATTGAAAGCTCTTCAAAGAGAAGACCAGTGTATTCCAATTCAACATCTAAACAATTGTCTTGCAGAGACAAGACACAACTCCTGCACTCTACACCAAAGCTAGAAATCAATAACAAACCAAATGCAAAAGTTTTCTTACTCATACATTTTAATCTAACCACCATTTTTATTCTTTGAATAAAATATTTCGATCAAGACAAACAGATATCAATAGCAGATAGGTACAAATAAATCAGACTGATAATCCACATACCTTGTTTTAGGTGATGTTTGCATATGAAATTTAAACCAGGAAATGTCACAAGTAAGTTGCACAGATTTCCCTCCTTTCTGTGATGAGGAGCCACTGCCTGAATTGCTTGTTGTAGATGTTCTTTTTATCATGGCTGTAAAACATACAGAGTTAGAAACAGCAATTAACAAGAACTTCACAGTGGAATTGCATGACAAGAAAGGTTACTATAGTCATGATAATTGTTGTCTTGTCATTGACTGGTCATTTCCTGACATTTTGTAATGTTCTTATAACTATTAATATACCTGCCATCTCATTCATTCAGAAACCTTTAAGATAGTAAAGCTTGACTAGAAAAAGACATCTTCTTACATATAAAACTGATGATGGTCTTTAAGTAATAACAAAAAAAACGTTTTGAGCTGGATTCCATGATTTGAATGTTTGATTCATTGAAAATTCCCATTTAATTAGTACAAGTATTTCCTCCAATTTGTTCCAGACTCTGCCAGACCTGAGAAATAGGTCATTTTTAAATTGCTTTATGCCTTGTTATCAAAGCAAGGACGACTGATGCACAACCTTTCATTTGAGAATGAGTTTTATTTGAATGTGAATGAAAACTTATTTTCACATGAAAGGTTGTGTACCAAGCCTCTTTTTGATAACCAGTAACTCAGAAATGGCCTAGTGCTATGCAAGAACAGTAGTCTCATGTTATCTAAAGGGAAAACTGATGAAAAACCTTTGAAGAACTCTTTAGCAAAGTAGGACTTGGATATATATGGTGTAACCAATAATAGCAAATGATCAAATCAAGCCTCATGTGTTACCAACCTTGTAGGTCTGTACCATCTTGAGTGGCTTCTTGTATTCTTTCATGAATAGCCATGTGCAGAGTAGGGTCCCAGCTGACAAGAATTTCTTTAACTGATATCACGTAAGGCTTCATTGCAAAAGGAAAACAAACTATCAACACTGTTTTTCTCCCAAAAAGGATGGTAACAAAGCAAAGGCTCAGTTGACTAGAATGGTATCCCAGAAAAAGAGAAATTGACCCACCCAGACTGGGAAATTGGCCTTCATGAAGACATCTGCAGTCAAAAAGCTATATTATCATATGGCAGTGCTGGAACAAACATGATGAATTGGAGCATTCTGATTGGGAAAGCATTTTTTTGACAATTCTACAGACTATAATCTTGCAAAAAATGCTATTATATTATTTTTAATTTACATTTCTGTGTCATAAGGCTAAAAAAATTAACAAAATTTATTAACCAAAACATTTTTTACTGCTGTCAACCACAAGGTTAAGAAACAAATGACTTCTTGTTACAAATGCTTGATACCTTGAGTACTGAATGAGACACAGTAAGAACAGGAATGCTAATGAGGTCATTTTCTAGTTCCACAGAAATCACACATCTGTATGGCACCTGAAACAAAACATAGGAACAAATGTAAGAGCACATTCTAAATCCAGTTCAGGAATACTGTTGCACATTACCAGCCTTGCATTGAAGACCAGTGATGTATACGTTAGACACAGGAGCACTAATTATTTACATTGAACCAGCCAATTGGATATCTCATATGTTAAAGATAGAAAAGTTGAACAAAATGTACCAACATCAGTCACATTAGTCTGCTAAGTGTAGAAAACATGCATACCCCAAAGAAAGCCTGTAACTCCAGGTTATTATGGATCAGCTGGTTTTCATTGCTGATAAAACATGCACTCTTATTGGCTAATTTCAGGCCAGGCGTGCATTTCTCAAAACTCCTGAAGGCTTTTCAGCTCAAAAGCTATTTTTTAAAATGAAATTTCTTTCGAGTGGCGATGAAGTTTTTATCCCACAAACCAGCGCAGTGTTTTTTGTCAACTTTGGATTTTTTTGCTCAGCTTTCAAAACAAAAAATATTCAATCCTTGTTGGTAAACTTAATGCACATAACACAGCTTTTCGGGTCCAAAACGTTTTCAGGACGCCAGGACTCTATTGTAATGTCCACAGGTATAATGGAGGATAAAATTCTGATTGAAAGGCTGCTGAGGGCATCAGTGTCTACTTAAATGGGTTTAATTGGGTCTAACAAGTTTACATTACTCTTGATACCTTTTTCAGCCCCAGTAGTCGGCAAAGTTTCATTCCACAGATTTCACTGTGCAATGACCGATCAGGAATAGATGTTGCTGTCACTACTGCCAAGTCAACTCTTGTCATGAAGGAATCAACTCCTCCTGTGAAATATTACAAATTTAGGGTAAAGCTGTCAGTCCTCTTCTGCACAAGTTAACCTTGATCTTAATCCCAATAGAGTTATAATCATGATAATTGACACATTCTGACCTTCCAATCTTCCAAGATAAAACAAGTTGATGCCAGATATTCTAAAATCCATGTCCAGTGCTTCAATGAATAAAACAACAAGAAAAGGAAAGAATAAAATACATTATTAATGACGATATTGCAATAATTACTCATTCCAATTAGACAGATATGTGATATGTGAAAGGAACAAAATTACAGTAAAACAACTGCCACCACCCAATATTTGGCATTACCGAGGTTATCAATTATGGCATCTGTTCTTCCCCTTTGATGTGACAAATTCTGCCACTATGTTGAGACTTCTATAATCCACACAAAATCTTCTGGTTCCACTATTCTTGAGAGCCAAGAAATTGGCAGTTACCTCCCCAATATTACTCCCCCATTGATGTGTCAAACCCTACCACTGTGATGAGATCCCTATAGTCCACACAAAATCGTTTGGTTCCACCTTTCTTGAAGGCCAAGAAATTGGCAGTTACCTCCCCAATATTACTTCCCCATTGATGTGTCAAACCCTGCCACTATGTTGAGATCCCTATAGTCCACACAAACTCGTTTGGTTCCACCTTTCTTGAGGGCCAAAAAATTGGCAGTCACCTCCCCAATATTACTCCCCCATTGATCTGTCAAACCCTACCACTGTGTTGATATCCTTATAGTCCACACAAAATCGTTTGGTTAAACTTTCTTAAAAGCCAAGAAATTGGCAATCACCTTCCATAATATTACCCCACCCCCATTGATATGTCAAACTCTGCCACTTTGTTGAGACCCCTATAGTCCACACAAAATCGTTTGGTTCCACCTTTTATGGTTGGTGCCCACGTGATACAGAGGTGCAATGACACCCATATTTTACATCAGCTCAAGCATTTGCATTCACTTCTTCAATGTTACACTTGTTCACAACGTCATGCTCAAATACAATTCTCTCTTAAATTCCAGGATGTTGTCCAGGATTCTTCTAAATTCCACCAGATTATTTCTCAACTTGTCAAGCAGTGACTTGTTGAGGTTTTCACTCTATTTTTTTTTCCATTTTTGTTTTCATCCTCCCCTCAAACAAGCCGTTGTAGAACTTGTGAAAATCCCCCTCAACCTCTGCTTTGACTTAATAGCAGTCAGCTCCTTGATATAACGGTCTTGGCGCCTTGAGAAAATTTCCACAGCAAGCATTACTATAGCCCCTTCTCTTATCTTAACTGAACACCCTTGCAAACAAATTTGGGCCAGTAACAAACTGCAAAATTAATTTAAACTCTGTATACATACCAAAACTTTTGCCAGTAATACTCTTTCCCTCTGTTGAGACCTGAGAAGATTTTAACTGATTTAACTCTGGAAACCACCCAGGTAACCACTTAAGCAAGAAGCTACACACATCATGTGACCACTCAACAGCCAATGAGCTTGCTTCACCAGTCACCCTCACATCAGGAGGTTTCTCAGTATTCTCCATGAGTTCTGTAGTACACTAAAGAACATAATCATTGCATAACAAATGATTTTTAGTACTCTCTTTCTGGCATTATAACAAAGTTTGTAACATGGAGTTTTCTGTCCAAACATCGATGCAAGTTCATTGCAAGTTTGAAACTTGGCCAATAGTTGCATTTCCATTTAATTGCATCTACTTTGATCACAATTTCATGTGCAAGTAGAAACGAGTCTTTCAAAATTTGGCATTCTAGTGCAAGTATTATTTACAGTGTTTGTCCACTTGCAAGTCTGTTTGGCCACAGCCTGTAGCACCTTATATGTTTGGCCAGAGTTGCTCACAAAACCATGGGTTGCCCCCCACCCAGATTTTGTAGGACGAGGCAACATGTTTATGCCTGGACAGGAGGCTATCCATTGCAGGGTTACCCTAGAATTTTGTTACAATAGTTTTCCTAATGGTTTGCCGGTATTCATTTATTCACCTGGGTGGAAAGAGACATGAAATAAAGTTTATTTATTGCCTACGGTAACAACATGACAAAAGAGACCAAGGACTTTAAGGGACACTGTTGGCCAAAATACAAAATTTTATTTTCATGTCATATCACCAAATGCAACCAAATATACAACTTTATTATATAAACACCAATGAAATACCAGGTGAGCTTTCGCGCGTAAACATCATATCTTCACACACGAAAAGATCACCGTTGACACATTCCACTTTAGGACTTCAAAAAAATATTAAAGTGAAATGGTTTGATTTCATTGGTGTTTATATCATGAACAGAACATTACATGGCCGCTTGAAGATACGAAATTTCTCTTCTCGTGTTGAAAAATATTTCATGAGTGAGCACAGCGAATGAGTGAAATATTTTTCAACACGAGAAGAGAAATTTCGTATCTTCAAGCGGCCATGTAATATCCTCTATTAATTTAACAAAAACATTATGTAGAATAAAACAAAAGCAACAGTTTAGAGATTAAGTGCAGGATTGCAAGGATGGAAATGATGGTTCATCAAATTTGATTTCTTAACTGCCTGTCAAGAAATCAAAATAATTATTATTCTTGTTATTCTTGTGGAATTTTGACCTTTTTAGCTGTTATTTTGTCTCTTTGGTTGGTATTTCTTTGCTTTCATCACTTTTTACAATTTTTCTTTCTTATTTCAAAATAATATTGCAAGCCTTAAAGCTGAATTACAGTCTGTACTGTGCAATCTCAGGGTTTGTTTTCATTTTTTGTTTTGAATTTGTTGATATGTTACACTTCGGTAATAGCATACATGGAGTACATAGGAGTAAACCGCCAGTCCTCCATTATGGCCGTTGTGTTTACGAATGCACGATGAGCTGAAACGTTGGTTTGGGAAAACTTTGGGGTTCTTTTACTTGTTATTATTGTTTGGCAAGGCCATCTGATGTTAATAATGAAGGAAAAGGTAAGTTTGTCCCGAAATTTTCATTTTCGCTAGTAAACGTTCTTTGTTTGTGAGTATCACAAACATTGCCGAGCTGAGATTGCACAGTAGAGACTGTAATTCATCTTTAATAAAACAAGCTCCTGGTCATTGCCATGAAAACACAATATTTCAGCCAGGACAGTGTCCCTTTAGCCACAAATAAATAAAAGGGGTTAGTCGGTGCCCAGGGAGTGAAACACAAAAATCTGGTTTTATCAACTTTTGATTGACTAAACCATAACGATAACGATAACCATAACCATAACGATATGCAAAAGTTGATGTTTTGAGCACCAGCCCGTCGTCAGTGCATGCATGATATGTTTAGTTCCTTTGTCAATGATGTCTGACCCATCATTTTGCCTTCTTACCTTTACACTACAGCTTCCAAGAGCCAGCACCCTACCCCACACATGTTTTGTAGTACTTGGGGGAAGGGAGAGAAAGTCTTGTGACCTACAGGATACTGCACCAGTGGTAGAACCTTCTTTTAACAGGCTGTGGCTGGTATCCAGATACAGGTATGAATTTTCTACTCTTATACTGAAGCTGTAAACAAAGGATCATAGGAATTTTATGAAAGTTATGTGATAATGTAAATCAGAACTGATGTCTACTCTAAATACTTGGAATAGAGATTTCAAGAACTGGAAATTAGCTTTAAAGAGACTTATAATTCACAGTAAGTTTGGTTTACCTCAAATCTCTTCCTGTGTTGACTTGCTGTATACCTGTATAAAGGATTTAAAATATTTGATAAATACCTCTTATTAGCTGAGTTCAAGGTCCATGCTGTAAGTTAGAGACTGTTCGTTTCCGTATATCGCACCTTTAAAAATACAAGTATTAGTATTTTCTTATTTCAAACTTATTTTAATAAGTGCAAGTATATTGGAGTCTCCAGCAACCATTTGGCTGTTACTATGTGTTCATCATCCAAGGTGTTATCCAGGGATGTAGATAATAGCCGGGAGCCGGGGATATTACCTGTTTGTCAACTTCATTTTTCCGGCTGTTAAAGCCTAGTGCAGCTTTAATGGACTACATTTTTCTATTTTTTACCTGTCTGTCAGTTCTATATTCCCGCCAGTTAAAAACTGAATCTACATCCCTGGTTATTAAGATTTTAAATCACATTATTAATGGTATTAACAACTATAATCATACGGTGAGTCCATGGAAGGTAGAGAAAGTAGGTTAACATTGTAGAAAAAGTAGCTAAACTATGACTTATTTTTACTTGCTTACCATTTTTAGATGTTTTAACGTTGAGAGTGAGGGATGCCAGCACCGCATGACACAGAGGCTGTTCATTTGGACATGGACTTGTAATAAACATACTTGTAGAGCAATCAGTCACCTCCACAGAGCCTGTTACCTCTAGCTCAGCTGGGAGTTTTGAAAAAACACCTGTATTCGACCTGCAAAAATATAGTACATAGTGCATCTATTTGTGTACACAAATATGAGAATAACCTCCTTCTTTCAACTTCTCAATTTATTGCGGAACGCAAGTCCGAAAACAAGTTTTTCCACAGGCGGACCATCCGATGTTTGTGTGATGGCGGTTACAAAAGAAATATGGGTTAACATAAATAACTTGGCCGCGATTTGCTCTGAATACTAAGTTTATCCTATATGTTCCGATCCACAAATCGCATGGAAATGAGGTTGTGTACTCGAGTGCCCAGAGGTTTTTATTTTTTCTCGGCGCGTTGCGCCTCGTTGTCGTGGCTTTGCCGCTCAAACTCGCCGTTTTCACTAAAAAATAAAAACCTCTGGCACCCAGGGTATAAAAAAGATGCATTGTAGTTACAAACGGACCGTTCTGGCCCGCGGCCAGTTCTGACAAATGGTAAGCGACCCTAGTCTGCTCTGTGCAATTTTCTTTACAGAAGTAAGAAAATTCCCTTCAGTTAGTGGGTACCAAATGTTGTATGTTTGGTCACCAAACATTCAATGTCTGCATAAATTTTCATTCATTTTTTTTTTCATTTATTTGTTTACTCCAAACCTTTACAGATGTTAATTAAATTAAAATCACATTATATTAGGAAGGAGAGGAGAGGGGCACCTCTAGATAAACTAATATTGTGCCCCCTAAAGTTATATAAGTATAAACAAAAAACTTGTAATTTTTTTAGTAAAAAAAAAAGGAAAGGAAAACTTATAAAATAGCTTGGTAAATGTCAAAAGAGATGATATTTCATTAGTATTGAGCAAGGTACCAGCGTAAAAGTGCTTTTCTAAACATCTTTCTAGATGGTTTGTCTCTGCACATGAGGTGAACATCTCAAACAATAATAATATTTAACGTGGCCATGATTAAGCATGGTTGTATTCCAACAACAGTGCCAGACAACACCTTTAAAAGTGAAAGTTGCAAAGCAAGCTGTTAAATGTTTAATGACCAATCATACCCTATTAATTTTGATACCAAATTAGATCAATGAACCCACATTTAAAATCTTTAACTCTTTAATACCCAGCCTGAAATTTTGGGGTTCTCATAAGCCCAAAGAATCTGCATTACATCAAGTTACAGCCTTAAGGAACATTTCTGTCCAATTAAAATACATGTAACAAATTTTGAACCCCAATATATTTGGCATGGCTGTCACTATTTATTTAAAGTGCACCTAAATCCAAAATTGTTTTTTTGCTTAATCAACTCTATGTATACGTTGAAAAGTTGAATAGTTAAATATTTCTTGTTTTTAACATTGCGTTAGTGAATTATAGAGGTTTGAATTTACAAAATGTTAATAAGATGACGTCAAATCAAGAATCGTTTATTATACAACTACTTGTTTCCACCTCCAAGTAATATCTTTTTTACAAATCAATTGACTATTAACAGTTTTCATTTAGTATTTCTTGAATTGATTGTCCTTAAGCTGTGAACAGCGTATTGTAAATTGAAGTAGAAATAATGGTAAAGTCTTGATTTGACGTAATCTAATTAGCATTTTGTAAATTCAAATCTCTATAACTCACAAACGCAATGTTAAAAATAAGAAATATTTCACTATTCGACTTTTCAACGTACATTGAGTTGATTAAAAGAAAAAAAATTGGGGTTTAGGTGCACTTTAAATAAGCAGGTCTCTAGTGTAGTGTCCTACTTCTGGTTTCTGTAACATTGTAACTTAGTTCCTGTTAGTAGTGGTGCGCATGTGCAGGTGGCATGTGCAGATGTGTGGACGATCAAAGCAAAGATTAAAAGTTGTGTTCTGTTTATATCTTTCGTCTCTGTTCATCACCTGCTGTGAGACCTTAACATTGGCGATGAGGATGGGATAACATGTGGAAACAAGTTAGTTATTCACCTACCAGAAGACCTTTACATCTGGTGTTGTCATTGTTTTGCTTTTCTGTCAAAGTAGCCAGTGCTCAAACACATAATAGGGTAACCAGGGAAAATCCCCAGCCCCTGGCCCTCATTAGCAGCACTGATTTGGTACAGCTGTACATACTTACCCTTCCTTGACCTGTATGTTTTCTGAACCATCAGTCTCTGTTATGTTTAGGATTTTTCTCCTAGACTTGAAATATTCTAACCAATAAGTGAACTCTTCCTGGGCATGGGCATAACCAACTGACTCAATGTACAGCATAGATGCTAGTGCAATGGTACCATAATGGCAAGCCAGCTATCAGGAACAAAAAGTCACAAGGACATATGTCAAGGTGTACATTTTACATTACAGTCAAACCTGTATATAACGGCCACCATCAGGACTTGAGAAACTGGCCACTTAATACAGGATCACTAAAAATACTCTCTGGGCGTGGTCTAATGTCAATTTTAATGGTGTATCATACAAAAACACTTCAAGCAAGGAACCAATAGGACAATCAACACTCTTTCAAGCGATCAATACTTTAAACAAAGTTCAGCGCCAACTTGTAACTTAACGGTATAATATACGTAACATTGTGTAAAAACAAACAACAACAATGGGAAAGTTACGGTAAAGGGCAAGCGAGTTAACAGAGGTCGAGGTTATGGCCCGGAAATCCCTTGCGAGTATACGCTTGAAGGTGATTCATTCTCCATCACATGGCTGAACAAGCTAATTAAAGACGAATTTCTAGCTAAAGGGTGATGCATATTTAAAATGAACATTTTTTTGGGTTCATGATTTTGTACTGTACTTCAGCACATTGCAGACATCTAGAAAGCGTTAGAGAGTCTGACTCACCCAGTTTGCATTGCGCGCTTCTTTTATTGTTATGATATGGCTCTACTCCATATTTGGGCAAGCATATCACCTCTTGCACGAGTGAATTTCTCATCTACAATACAGTATGGACTTTTGGGGGCCCTGAAAATTGCGGATGAACCAACGTAGGCGCACAATGCAAACTGGGTGGGTCAGATTTTTTAACAATACTAAACGGCCAATTATCAGCTTACAGTAGCTTTGCACATGTTATTTCTTTATAGTGATGATGGATTGCACTTTAAACACAATAAAATACCGCATAAAATGACATGTAGCTTAGTTTCCGTTCACTTAATACAAGTAAAAATAACAAAGAAAAACAAACATAGGACTGCTACAGGGTGGCCGCGGCTGCTTAATAGAGGTAGTCGCCTAATACAGGTAACAAATACAGCATTTGTATGAGCGAAAAATCAGGACTTTGAAAACTGGCCGCTTAGTAGAGGATGGCCACTTAAAACAGGGCCGTTATAAACAGGTTCGACTGTATTTTGATTCAATAAATTTCTTTGAGAATATTGAATAAATTAGTTGGAGCTTCAGTACAGGCATATATAGCCATAAAGGCAGCTGAATGGTTACAAGTATAATTATGTTAATGAGTTTTTGTCATATGTACTTTCTAAAATAAATGAAATAATGAGATAAGAAGTCATAGCATAGCAAATTTAAGTAGAATAACCATGCTGCAATACCTTTGATGTAACTCTAAGTCTGTTTAATTCACACAATCTAAAGCACTTTGTGTTTGTTATTGTAACTCCTGTAAACATAGACAAACATATCAATATTTAATTATATGTTAAGTTCAAACATCAAGTACAAGCAAACAAACAAAGATTGTTCTCTCCATTATTAAAACCAAATAAGCAAGAGATACGTAATAAATTATACTAGAGTTGCAGCCAGGATTCATGGTTACATAAAAGTACGTAAGATGTTTGACACTGGCTTTTAAAAATGTAAAAACAAACGTTCTGTTGGAAATACTTGAAAGACGTTTCAACCTAATGAATGAGAAAGCGTAACAATGAAAAGGTCCAAACATTACACAAACGTTCTAGGCATGCGAGAAGACAACAGAATAAATTAATAAAGGGAAGGGTAAATGTCAGGAATGTTACGCATGCCTAGCACATTTGCATAATTTTCGGACCTTTTCATTGTTACGCTTTCTCATTCCATCTAAGAAGACCTTAGTTCTTAGGTTGAAACGTCTTTCAAGTATTTCTTACAAAACATTTGCTTTTACGTTTTCAAAAGCCAGTGTCAAACATTTTTTTTCTGGAGTCTTCATCAAAAACTTCACATTAAGTACTAAAGCTACCATGATGCACCCTTATAATCTGTGTAAGTGCTGAAATCCCCATACTGTAGCATAATCCTTTAACTATAATCCTTGAGATTACTGGTTTCATCAAAATGGGATAAAATGAACCAGATTGAAGTACAAGGTAAACAAAATGTCAGTCAAAATTTAACAGGTTTTCCTAACAATTTTCTGGTGTCCATTCATAAACCTGGATGGATAGAAGAGAAGTAAAGTATAAAGAATTAATGTGAGAGGAAAAAAATTAAAAATTCAATTTTACTACTATTCAGATACCTGACATTCGGACATTAAGATCACATTGAGGGGAATCTTGCGAGCAGTTATCCAATATTCCCTGAGAATGCAGATGACTGACTATTTGATTCACCTCCAAAACAAGTTTTCTATAGAACAAAATATATTAAAAGTTAACTGTTAGAAAATAGGGACTTTTCACAGTTGTGACTGTTACAAGAAAAAGAAAAAGAATATTCAATTATCATAATTTTTTTTATCTTCCTCATATGAGACCAGGAGATATCTACTTTAAAAGCAGGATTATAGTGTAAAATAATAGAGACTTTTGAGTGTTTAGTTTATGTTACAGCTATGTCACTCTTCACATTAAAAAATACCTTTTTTCTTTGTTTAAAAATGTGACTTTGGTTATATCCACTTCGAGCTCAACACTCTGAAAGAAATAACAACTCATTAATCGCTAATCTTGAATGGTGAATTGAACACTCAGTATAATGACTAAGACTAGCAGTAATCGGAGATTATGGAGATGCATTCAAAGGAATTTCCTAGAATTAAGCACTGTCACTAAACATTGGTTGATAAAGTGACTGTGGCATACAATCAGAGAATTTATCAATTAGCTCAGTTATGTAGTTACTCGTTCAATGAAATATAATTTATAAAGTTCGCAAATGTTGTGCAAAGAAAATCATGATAAATAATATAATGTACATATAAGATGGTGAATTTTGAGCTCGGAAAGAAATGATAAGATCAAAGTGATCATGTGTCATGAGTGTGAGGACAAAAAAGAAATCTAAGTTCCCAACAGGAATCAAACCCATGCCTTCCAATAACTGGTTGGATGCTCAACCCATTGGGCTAAAGAGGACTCTGAACTGAGAATCAAACCCATGCCTTCCAATAACTGGTTGGATGCTCAACCCATCGGACTAACGAGGACTCTGAACTGAGAATCAAACCCATGCCTTCCAATAACTGGTTGGATGCTCAACCCATTAGGCTAATGAGGACTCTGAACTGACAATCAAACCCATGCCTTCCAATAACTGGTTGGATGCACAACCCATTTGGCTAATGAGGACTCTGAACTGACAATCAAACCCATGCCTTCCAATAACTGGTTGGATGCTCAACCCATTTGACCAATGAGGACTCTGAACTGAGAATCAAACCTATGCCTTCCAATAACTGGTTGGATGCTCAACCCATTAGGCCAATGAGGACTCTGAACTGAGAATCAAACCTACAAGATGGTGAATTTTGAGTTTGGAAAGAAATGATAAGATGAAAGTGATCATGTGTCATGAGTGTGAGGAAAAAAAAAATAAATCTAAGTTTCCAACAGGAATCAAACCCAAGCCTTCCAATAACTGTTTGGATGCTCAACCCATTAGGCCAATGAGGACTCTGAACTGAGAATCATATCCATGCCTTCCAATAACTGGTTGGATGCTCAACCCATCAGACTAATGAGGACTCTGAACTGAGAATCAAACCCATGCCTTCCAATTACTGGTTGGATGCTCCACCCATTAGGCTAAAGAGGACTCTGAACTGAGAATCAAACCCATGCCTTCCAATAACTGGTTGGATGCTCAACCTATTAGGCGAATGAGGACTCTGAACTGAGAATCAAACCCATGCCTTCCAATAACTGGTTGGATGCTCAACACATTAGGCCAATGAGGACTCTGAACTGAGAATCAAACCCAGGCCTTCTGATAACTGGTTGGATGCTCAACACATTAGGCTAAAGAGGACTCTGAACTGAGAATCAAACCCATGCCTTCCAATAACTGGTTGGATGCTCAACCCATTAGGCGAATGAGGACTCTGAACTGAGAATCAAACCTATGCCTTCCAATAACTGGTTGGATGCTCAACACATTAGGCCAATGAGGACTCTGAACTGAGAATCAAACCCAGGCCTTCTGATAACTGGTTGGATGCTCAACCCATTAGGCGAATGAGGACTCTGAACTGAGAATCAAACCCATGCCTTCCAATAACTGGTTGGATGCTCAACCCATTAGCCTAATGAGGACTCTGATCTGAGAATCAAACCCATGCCTTCCAATAACTGGTTGGATGCTCAACCCATTAGGCCAATGAGGACTCTGAACTGAGAATCAAACCCATGCCTTTCAATAACTGGTTGGATGCTCAACCCATTAGCCTAATGAGGACTCTGAACTGAGAATCAAACCCATGCCTTCCAATTACTGGTTGGATGCTCAACCCATTTATAGGCTAATGAGGACTCTGAGCTGAGACATTTAAAGGCCTTGACACTCGGTACAACTTTTCTTGCAATGTTGCATGCAACAAGATTTTTTGGGGGTGTCACATGATACAAATTGTTGCGTGCAACACCACAAACGTGGAACTCAATTCTACTTCTGCAACTGTTGCACAAAAAGTTTGACTGTGTGTCCAGGCCTTCCGTGTCAAAGAAAATCATAATCATTTCAAGAGCTAATTATTCAGTTGTCAAAAAAATATATCCACACACACCAGATGCATGCCCAGACAACACTGTCTGGCTAATGAGCTAAAATACATGTTATCACTTTAAATACCTTTGGCATTTGAGAAATGTTTTCTTGAATTTCTGTAAATGTCAAAGGTTTCACTGCAAATGTCATATTTGGTTTACGTTCTTCTTGGATACAGTCAGCTTGTGATTGCTTTCGTTCAAGTAAACCTTTAAAACATAATAACAAGGGTTATTTTAAATGTTTAACAGTAACTACTTTCAAGTACAATGCCCAAAATGAGGAAAGCCTATTAGTACATATATAGTACTTGGCCCACTCTTTAGCAATCAATTAAATAATAATACATTATTTATATAATGCACAGAACAGCATTTGATAAGAATTAATCCATGTATTTTGAATTCATGACTGCAGTATTCTTAGTAAAAAATAAGTCCTTTATAATAATGTATTTTATAATGAAAATGTGAAATATGAACACAAATTTGAAAAGCCTTTCACTTACCCTCTGAAAGCAAAATGTCTACATTCTTCACATTCACAGATGCTGTCTATAATAAAAATATATAATTATTAACTCAGTATTTTGTCTGATATACTGTGTGTGTAAACGTCATTGTATTATCATGCAAGGACACCTTTTCTTTTCTGTCTTGCCATAACTGGCAGGAATAACCTTACTGGGCTCTAGAGTCAATTTAACAACTTGCATGTACCATGAAATAATGATCTAAACTGAGAAATACTATAAGATGATTTAGCGAGAGAGTTGCAGGCACAAAGAAACACCCAGGATTGGCAACTGAGCCTATATCTTGCCCATTCCTGTGAAGTTGCAGCAATCAATGAATGGTGATTTGATCAAACCATATTACATGTCAAAAGAGTACAGAGAATTTTAACAGAGTACAGAGAACAGAGAATTTTAACAAGAGTAGTGGGTGACCAACAAATCAATTTTAAGATGTTGGTGAACTGTATATTTATGTTATTGAAATGCAAACTTAAGGTAGAATTCAAGAGACAATTTCGAATGGAAAGCAGGGCAGACTCTTGTTGAATTACATTTACATGTATTTAGATAAAGGGCCATTCAAAGAATTTGCACAGCAGAGGATGGCCATTTGAATGCTTATACACTGTAAATGTGGTATTGAGTAGCCAGAAAAGCAGCACTTGCAATAGCACCATATGTAGTGGCTGAGGACTTTAATACAAAACAAGCTTAAATCCCCAAACGAAAAAAGACCATGTTTCAACTGTGGAGAAATGGGACACCTGCAATGTGAATTCAAGAAGGGTTCCAAAACCAGAAGCCCAACACAATCCAAACAGACAATCTTAGGGTGTGGGCAGCTTGTTTGGCCAAATCCTACTCAGTAATAGACACAAGAGTCAGACCTGTACCATCATCAATTTTTAAGGCCCAACACTAAGTGCTGTCAGTTCTGAGGAAAGATGAAACCATCCAGTTCTGTATCGATTACCATAGACTGAACATGGCACCACTAAAGGAATTTAACACAATCTCAAGGTAAACCGAGGAATGGAATTTTTTGGTGGTTTCACATTGTTCCAGTCTCTAAAATTAGTTTGCCATTATCTGCTTCCCAAGGTTGCTGAGGACATGCCTTTATAAGACAAATGCTCCAGCAAGCATCTTTCATGTTTACACTGGAGCAAGCATAGTCTTATAAGTACTTAATGACTGGCCCCAAGGGAAACAGTGAGTTTTCTTTCCCCTCGACCCCGGGGCTGTTCATGGAGCGTCTTGCTATTCCTCCCACTCAAAAATAGAAAAAATTACAATGTGTGGCCATGACTGAGACGAGAAAAAATGTGTGCTTGATGCGGCTGGCACACAAATTTCCCGCAGTTTCTAGACACATGACCTGATCACGTGCGAGTCAAAAGTTCAAGTTATTGAGTTTTGTTCACCATTGGGAGTTAAGACTGTTTTGACCCATGGCACGTGACATGTTCTTGTCCAATCAATAACAATAGAGTTTGATGCGCCCTGTGCACACCCCCTGTTATTTGCTTACCCAAACATTTCAGAGAATTATTTTGAATAACGATAACGAATTTCAGTGCAACTGAGAGTACAACAAGGTCTGTGCCAGAGTATTGCCCCACTTGTGTTTAGTTGTTATAATTTATGTTACTTAATACAGTATGTGTACAGGCATAACATTTTTAATTACATGTTTTGAATAGTTGTTAGCTATGGGGGCTTTAAACAACCCACCGGCCACTCACCATTCAAAAAGAGGAGGGGACATAGTTCCCAGTGAGTCATACAACCTTTCCATGTGGGGAGAGGAATGCCAGCAGTTATGGGCCCACAGTAATTGGCGCAATCTGACTGCTATTCACAAGCTATGTTTTTGGGGCTTGAATCGTATTAAAGACAAATGCATTTACATTTGTATTTTTTTCCCCAGGGCTTAATTGCAACTGCTTAGTTGCCGGTAAAGAACACTTTCACTACTAATAAGCCCCTGTATTGATTAAACTTTACATATAGTTACTGTTAAAATAGAGCAGCTTACCACAAACTTGAGACTTTCTAAAGGTACAAGGGAAATCTCCATAAGAAGAGAACATGATAATTCTACTGAAGGATCTGATGTGGGATCTCCTTCATTCTGAAAAAAGTATTTATTTACCAATATTAATATATATGAATAATGTTTCATTCAGTAGAAGCAATTAATAATAAATTTTCAAAGTGATGAAATTAATTTTAAAAGTTATTTACAGAGGTGGATCAAGGGCATTCAGAAATAGGGGGCTGTGGTAATCTATGGAAAGGGGGTTAGTACGCTAACTGCAGTTTGCACAAATTAATTTTCTGTCAGTCTCACTATAGCTAAGTGTCATTGTAGTGATAGCATTTCAATCCATATACTAGCTCACATTTCTAAGCAACTACAAAGGAGAGACAATGCATAAATGTGTGTTCCAAGTTACCATTATTTTAACTCACAAAACAGCATTTTAGAAGTAAGTTCTGTGTACCTCTGCAGTATTGAATAACTTTGTTCCAATCTTGCTTATTTCCAAGGTAGAAGACAAACTAAAACAACAATAGCAACATTGCATGCATGTACATGTATTTCATTGGTGCAATTAAATATAGTTCACACTCTTGTAAGTAACAAGAATATAGCCACTTACAAGAGACTGTAAATAGAGCATCTGACTGAGAAATGTTGTGTTTTACACAGGGTTTCATACAGGTGGTCACTGAAGGTTTACTGCTTAGCAAATGGTGTAATGCTCAGCATGCACTACTGAGTTATGGATGCAGGCAGGAGGTTTGCAAAGCATGAAAGAAACATAAGAGTTGCTTGAGGCGATAGCTGAGAGAGATTCCATCTTTTTTAGTGTTTAGCAAACCTCTCAAGTGCATCCAAAACTCAATGGTGCACAGTTGAGATTTTACTATTTGTTTAATCATTCTGTCTTCTGTCTTTATTGAGTAGACTATAAATCCTTCGTGTTGCTACCTTGAATGAATTTTGTATGTTTCTAGCAACTTTCAAGTGAAAAAATTGAACAACTTTGACATAAATCCAGAATTGTATTTGCATATAAATAAACACATACTGGCTTGAGTGCATGTTAGCATTAGTCAGCATGCACCTACATGTATGGGCAAATAGTTAATGCTTCATCGACCAATGAGAGCATGTGCTTTCTTTAGTTGTGTTATAATATCATAATTTTTGAGCACATTACATTTATGAACTGTCTGACCCACAGGTATTAGACTTTCATTCACTACTTTGCACACCTGCTTATAAATTTACAGGACTTTCTAGGATATAATCACTCAATTTTGTAGAGAGAGATGCATGCACATTTCAGTTCTGGATAATGCCAGAACAAAATTTCAACAAAGACTTTCCAGGGTTTATCTGACCAGTACCATGGTGGCAATCCCCAGGGTGATGGGAATTGCCACCCTGTCGTGGTCAGGGGGCTTGTGTGTCTCAATGACCCCTAGAGCTATGCTGGCAGAAGCATAGTCTCTCAAGCCAGACAGGCCGAAGGTAGAGGCCAGACTAAGTGCAATTCACTTGTTCTCCTTGTTGAACACAGGGCTAACAACCCTACCCCCTAAAAAGCCTGTTGTAACAGAAACCAAAAAGCGTTGACAACGCTACAACCCAAACTAAGGGTGTTACTTTTGGAGCTGAAATGATGCTCTTGGGCCAATGGCTGTGGGAAGCCCACAGACTGATAGGGCCCATAGTAGCCCCCAAGCAACAGACTACACTGTAACATCAAATGTTGGGGTGGGGTGGTCAGAAAGCATGTGACAGCCTTCTGTGCCTTCTGGTGGGGAGACTGTTAACCTCTACATGAGGTAGTGACTGTTTTTATGTTCCTCTTACCAATCATTATCAGGCCTTGCAAAAAGATGCAGCCCATGAGGAAGAGTGCACTGAGTTTGTGGACCATGTTTGCTTCTGAGGAGAAGTTCTACACTGGACATTTGAATGCCCACATACTGTTTTAGAAATAGAAAAAGAAAAAAACTATCAGAGAAAAGAGAGATAAAGTAACAAATTGTTGCTCATTTCATTAAATTTCAAAAGATTAACCTTGCAACAGCAAGAAGCTACATGCACCATCCATTAACATTACACTGTCCCCCCCCCCCCCCCCCATCTTTGAAGGTCATTTTTAATTACAGTTTTAGAACCATTTGAATCACCCTTAATTGAAGCCATTCATTCACATGAAAGCTAATGACCTCTAATACATTCTTCCAATTTTTGCCCAGTAGAAATTCATTTCGGGAAATTTTATATAAAATATATACTCTGGGCTTTAAATAACACCTTTTATTTAGTGTGCATTACCTTAACATAATACAACATGCATTTACAGGTAATAAAAAAGTACCAAACAAACCTGGCAGCATTTTCTAAGCAGTCTTGAAATTGTTTGTTTATGTTTCACAACTGAAAAGAATGCAGGTCTGATATTAAGTAAATTGTATCCTTGTTCTCAAAACAAATACATTCTGTAAATGCATAGAAGACTACAGTAAATTAAAATTTTCTTTTAGCTGGCAAAAGGTACAATCTATACTTTGATCTAATTCTTGCGCCTACTGAAAAGTAGCTTTGGTATTAAGAACTGTGTCAGCAAAAAGTACAATGTATGTTAAGGATCACTCTGAAAAGTCAAAAGGTCACATATAATATACAGTACATGTAAATACAGCTAGTGTTGTATGATTTCTACCTTCAGAGGGTACTAAATTTTAGCACATATAATATCAAAATTTTTAAAGAGAAACTATCCCGGCTGAAATATGATTATGGCCAGGAGCTTGCTTTAAAGTGCACCTAAACCCTAATTTTTTTTTCTTTTAATCAACTCAATGTATGTTGAAAAGTTGAATAGTGAAATATTTCTTGTTTTTAACGTAGCGTTAGTGAGTTATAGAGATTTGAAGTTACTAAATGCTAATTAGATGACATCAAATGCAGACTTGTTTATTATACAACTACTTGTTTCCACCTCCAAGTAATATTTTTTTTACAAATCAATTGGCTATAAACAGTTTTTATTAGTATTTCTTAAATTGATTATCCTTAAGCTGTGAACTGCATATTGTAAAATGAAGTAGAAATAATGGTAAAGTCTGCATTTGACGTCATCTAATTAGCATTTTGTAAATTCAAATCTCTATAACTCACTAACGTGACGTTAAAAACAAGAAATATTTCACTATTCAACTTTTCAACGTACATTGAGTTGATTAAAAGAAAAAAAAATTAGGGTTTAGGTGCACTTTAAGCTTACTTTATGATCTTGAAATTGGAAGAAACAATTGCCAAAAGTGATAAGAAGCAAAGAAAATTCAATATAACTAAACAGACAAAATAACGGCTAAAAAAGTCAAAATTTCACAAGAATGACAAGTTTGATTTCTTGACCATCTGTCAATAAATCAAATTTCATGAACTACAATCCACTTCAATCCTTGCAATCCTGCACTTTATCTCCAAATTACTGCTCTTGTTTTGCTCTATAGAATCTTTTTATCCAATTAAGTTGTATATTTGGTGGCATTTAGCAATATAACGTGCAAATTAAGCTAAGCTAAATTTTGCTATTTTGGTGGGACAGTGTCCCTTTAAGATGCTCACCAAATTTATTTGATGATCTAGGCTTTACTGACTGATCGAACTGCTTCTCTTGTTTACTCTCATCATTTTCCTTCTGAAATTCTATGACAACACTCCTAAATAACACTGTAAACAGTCTCCTGCAAAGCAAGCAACACATAAAAAAGAGTGCACATACTCGAGTCGGCCCTGTTATACAATTAATTAGTGTCCAACACAAGTCTACTGTATACAGAATGATACAGTTTGGTAGAAGAAAGGTTGAAGAGTGTAAAGTGTTGTCCAGAATGCTGGTGCTGGCTGCCAGCCATTAGAACTACATGTACATGTAGGTTAATGCCAGCAACTGACATATAAACCATGAGATGGATGTCAAAGAGCTTAGCTGCAGCAGGGCTGTGATGAAAGGCTACTTAAAAAATTAGTAACAGCTCTGCTACTCTAAGCAGCATGAGCTATGTTGCACTCCTAGAATGTTGCCCAACAAGGGAAGTGGACATCACCACCATTGCTCACTCAAGCTGAAGCAGCCTCAGCACCATTTATCATTTAATTATTAACAACAATTTCTAACTAAAAAGAAATCAATAAGAACACTCATCATGCAACATAAAGAGTGGAAACTTTATTTACTGAAGATCTGGCTGGGGAAGTAAATGATGATCAAGTTATACATGTACAGTAAAACTGACCTCAATGTGACAATTAGCTGTAAATGATGTACCTTAGGCATCAGGCCTGTGCTCTACCAGTGCCCAGGTGCCTGAAGCGAATAACTTTTAATTTGTTTTCAGGCAACAAGAAAACCTTAGTTTTAGAAAATGACTTAATAAATTTTATAGTTGGACTTCCTTTGGGCTCCCTATGATGACTCTTAGGGCACAGCCCTGGGCATACTAAACAGTTTTTGAAAAAACCCTCAACTCTGATTGGCTGACAGAGCATAAGCACATGCATGGGGATGACATAAGTGACTGTCAGAAAGGGGTTGGGTTACTAGGCATGAACTGGATACAAAGTACTAGAAATCAATCAGCTGGAATAAGTAGATATACTTGTGATAAACAAGAAGTTTAAGGATCAATAATTGATCATTGAGCTTCTTGTTTATCACAAGTATATCAAAAATAATTATTATTATTAAACTACAGGTCACAGTGTAGCAAAACAGTCACTGAGTTCCTGGACAAAGAGAGACAACTTACCTTGGACTTGTCAATAATATTGAAAACAATGATTTTAGTGGCACTTGTAAAAACAATCCTCAGTAAATACAGAGTCAAATAAAGATTCCAAGAATTTCTAGAACAGACTTACTTTGAGTCATTCAGAGTCCACTTGCAGTGTAGACATATTTTCTCTATTCCCTAATAGAAAAAAAATGAACCAGTTGGAAGTTATTTTTGCATTAGAAGTGCTTATAAGCCAATTTAATGGAACTTATAGTGAATCCAATCTTTTGTGATGAGATTTTTGGTGTAATGACTTTGAAGTTTTCGCTGCTATATTGGTGTCCCTATAAAGTGGGGCACCAAGATGGCTGCTCCATACATGTACACTTCTTACTCAACATGTCTAACACTCGTTTGCCTATAACTCTTATTAAATGAAATGCTCTTGTGCTTAAAAATTTGGCCCAGATGTGTAGTTTAAAACTCTTTACAATTCTACAAACATTTTGGAATCAAAATCTGCATTTTAATGCTTTTGAATTTCAATATGACTTAGGTGCAAGCCAAGAACACATGCACATGACTATAGTACATAACTTGTAAGAAAGGGTTAACTTGAAAGCTGTTGTTTACCATAAAAGGTAAACATCTTGTATACTGTACATGAACATATTATTTTGGCTTAAAACTGTTTCAACTTACAATTTTAATACCATTGTTGAACTTAATTTGAATGCCATTTGCAGCAAATAAGCCAAGAGTGTCTAGCTTTAGATCCAGGTGAAAGACACATCTGGCAACAATCTCAACTAACCATGCAAATAATCTGAGGAAAGGTACAATGCATAAAATACTCTAGTTAGTTCATAGTTCGTTGTGAAACATAATACTATTCTGGAAGCAATTGCAGAATACCCAGCCAATTTTGAACTGCACTAATGTACTGCTCCTGTAATCCCGCAGTCACCAAACTATGTTGAATAGTTATTAGTCTAGTTAAATGAGTGCTCCCGCAGTCCTGCAGTCCCATAGTCAGGGCTCGAAATTAACTTTTTCGTTCAGGAGCCAACTGGCGACTAATGGGAAAATTTTGGTCGCCAGATCGTAAATTTTGGTCGCCAATTTTATTTAATATGTATCTTATATGAAACACACTTTTAAATGTTACTTTGCATGCAAGAAAAATCATAGCTAGAAAGAAACAGCATAGGAAAGACTTACGAAAGTTAGCTACCAGTGTTCACAGCTGACATGTCTTTAGTGATAGTTTGTTCTTAGTTTTTCCAGATGCGGGTAAGCACAAAACATTCCGAGTTCATAGTTTTCATAACTAGACAAACAAGGGTCCTTTACCCTTGCTTTTACCGTAAACACCTATGTATATAAATTAAAGCTGCACTCGCAGATAAGCCACACCCCGAGTTTGTAGCCCAAATTTTTTGGGGAAAAGTTTTTTTTAAATAAAAACGTAAGTCAGAGAATTGGCTCTAAGAAAAGTAAGCTATACTTTGCTTCTATCCATCGAATCATCCTGCATAAAAAAAAAACCACGCCGTCTGTTCAGGCCACAACAAGTTTGGTAGCCGAGCAAATTTCTTGAGGACATGTTTTTTTATTCTGGTTACTTAGGTTAACCAAGATGGCCGCTTGTCTACAGACTTTCTTTGGCTTCTTTCGTTCGTCTTCGGTGTTCCTTCATTGCTAAAATCTTCAAAACGTCCGACAAAGATAGCGAGCACTGTTTTAACACAGGTATTTTGACAATTTGAGGCTAAATTTCACAATTAAAAAACTCAACGCTTGCGTTCGTGCGTTGCAGGTTCGATGCAGACCTGGCTATTTGCTCAATTTGATTTTTGGCCTCGGATGCGCTCTGGCAGCTCTGTGAAACAAACAAGACTACCTTTTCTACATAATCTAAAGTTATATAAGTTTTGCTCCACGTTATACACCTCAAATAAAGGCTCAAAAAGTCTGATCAACTTATATCACTGGAAAATATGATTGATAGATTGATAAACTATGATTTGCAGAACTCAGCGGATGTTAATACCGCAGATAAGCCGCACCCCTGATTTTGAATAAAAATTTTGGGCAAAAAAGTGCGGCTTATACGTCACTGTATAAACTAAAAGGTTTATTTTAGTGCGCCAGCTGGCGACCAGTTCCGAACATCTGGTCGCCAGCGCTCAATTTTTGTTCGCATTAGCGACCAGTGAGTCGCAATTTCGAGCCCTGATAGTCGATGAATAGTTAAGTGTTAGTAAAATGAGCTGTGCTCCCGTAGTCCTGCAGTCGATGAATATTTTAAGTGTTAGTAAACGGAGTGCTCCCGCAGTACTGCAGTCCCTTTATTTTTTAATTTTTCTTAAAGTTATATCTATCTTTAATCTTCCAATACTCAACTCAATATATAGCCAGTCTGCTTCTATGGTAGCTTCTCGATATATCAACAACAAAATGAAATACAACAATACCTTGTTCTTTTTATCCATTGTTACGTTAATTTTTTCTTTTGTGTTGAATCGTTTTATGGAATATCCATAGACTGTTAAGCCATTGTTGTTGATATATCGAGATAGGGCCGCATCCATCCAGATCGATTTTTTGAATTGGAAACTACGAACTGTAAACATATTTAAGGCCACGGCGATTCCGCACCTTTTAATTCTAGCATTATTTACCCAATCAATACTTAAAATTTCGCATAATTTCCCAATGCAAAAACAAATCCAGATTCGCAAGCTGGAGACTTGCGAGCGTCGTATTTCCTCTGAGTAAATTGACAGCCAGCCGAATATAATTTGTACACAACATATTTGTTCACCCAACCCCTACACATTATTACGTACCTTCCAAAGAAGATAGCTGCCAATAGAATAAGGACAATTATCCCCAAGCTATAGAGAAGTATCATGGTAAAACATGACGAAAAAACAGTTCTTTTCCTGGCTTCAAAATGCGTGAT
Source organism: Cladopsammia gracilis (assembly GCA_022457155.1). Classification (NCBI taxonomy): domain Eukaryota; kingdom Metazoa; phylum Cnidaria; class Anthozoa; order Scleractinia; family Dendrophylliidae; genus Cladopsammia; species Cladopsammia gracilis. Next base: position 553,539 of record JAJGOT010000291.1, read on the forward strand.
TTGAAATTCTAATTTTACAGATCAGTCGCCATATTGTTTTGATACGGTGCGCAATCTAATGCTGCGCATTAAAAAATGAAACGTCCGCTGAGTCAACGGCGGCGCAATTTTCTTGTAACTCGTACCTAGGATCTTGGGGTGCAAAGTAACCGTTTCGTTCCAGTCCACTAACGAAGATATCCAAGATGGCGGACGGAGTCTCGTGGAAAAATGTTCATTCCCAAACCACTAAAGCTGACTTTTGTGGGTTCTTAAAGGCATTATATGTATGGATAGAAAAGCCACATGTTGTCAATCGTCGTTTAATGGGTGCTCTTATCATAAAGAAAACATCTTTTGAACGTTTGACTGGAAAAGATCTTGAGAGATTTTTTGTTGATCAAAAGAAATATATGCTACAAGGAACGTTTACCAGGACGACGGAATGTGATGCATCGAAACATTCAGAAAGTGGAGAAGAGTTTTGTTTGGACGAGGGAGAAACTGATAGACTTGAAAGTCATGAAAAGGGACATTTATCAGAGTCAGTTGAAAATGAGGAACAAGATTCAATCATTCTCAGAAAGTTGTTACCACGACAGCTTGATAAGAGAGATGCAATTTTTGAATTGGTAATTCTTGGTAAGGTCTTCTCCAATATTGTAAATCTTCACCAGGCTAAACTGCAGAATACCCCACAACTTATATGCATCATATTGAATAACAATAGTACCTATTGTTTCATGCCTTGTTCTTCAAAAAGTTCCGACACATATACATAACATGAATCTAAGATTTGCTGGGTAGTCTGCAATTGCTCCCTTCGCCATTCTGTAATTGCTTCATTTTTCAGCAGAACTACAGAATACAGGGCCACTTATTTATTTGCATTAAATTGGATAATAAAAGGCTCTGCATTCTGTTATCGGCCTTCCGTGTCTGTAGAATAAAACCTGAAGCAACTGAGAGTATCTCCCATTGAGATTCAGTTGAAACTGATGTGAATGCATGCATGACCATCTAAAATGCAAAACCAAGATGGTCGCTTACACCAAAGATCTTTTGACACAACCTGCTGCAGGAGCTACAGTGTATGCAATGGCATCCTTCCAGCATTCTGATAACTTTTGTTCATCTGGACAATGATTGACTTGGTGTGGTACATTTCATACTTGCAAGTTAAATTATTTTAAGAGTCTGACAAAACTCCTCATTTTCACACACAAATGTAGTCCCTCAGTTTACTGTTCAGTACTTATACAAAGTCATGATTGTATCTTTTCTTGATGGCATTGTTTTTTAACATAATTTTTCAGAAAGAAGTGAAAGAAGAGTTAGCTTTTTTCCTGTTTCAACAAGAGTCTTAGAGAAAGACAAGCAGCAAAGCTGCCAAGATTGGTTGCACAAATCGGAGTCGTACTCTCTACTTTATGAGACTTCTGGTGAAGAATCAAGGTAAAACCCTTTCACGAGGTCCCTTCATTAAACTGAAATTATTTAAAACTGGATCTCTGTTATTAGATTTCTACAATTTGATTGGTTTCCCAGGAAACAGGTCCTCAGCTCATATTCTAGTTGTGGCAAAAATGAACATGTCAGCTGAACATTTTCTTACTCAACAAAGAAATGACACCACAAAAAATTAATGATGCTTTCAATAATATTGACAGATTTTATAGTGGCTTGCAACTTCCGAAGCCTGAGTAGATATAAAATGATTATGACCATCTCAAGGCTACATGCCTCATTATTTATTTATTTTTTCACATCCGGCATGTCCTTGTAGAATAATAATTATTGTTAACTAGCTTGCAATGAAAGCTCGTGCAGAGAAAGTTTTCACCTGCAAATTCTTCTGCGTGGACCTCTATTGCAAGCAACAGTCACAGTCTAATATAAAGATGGCCAATATGAAGATTGAAACAAAGACTAAATACTACATGAATATTAGTCTTTATTAATAAATTGAGAGGAACAGAATTAATTTTAGTGATATTGTAAATAACAGAGTATTATTTTTTTAATTATTTTGCTCTTGTCCTCAAGAGTCTCATTACAGCTGATGGACAGCACATTGTCAAATGATGGCGAGAGGGATGGTGTGTTATGTCCCACAATACAGTGGCTCCAAGATCACTTGCTTCCTAAACTGTGTAAGTGGGCAGAGGAGATTCATCCTGATACCAAAACCAGCAAAGGATCACTGAGACTTGTTCCTCTTGATCAGTACACTGTGTTGTACCACAGATTAAAGCAGGACTATGGTGAAAGGCTTGTCAAGGTACATGGCTACATAACGACCTTATTACATGAAATTTTGGCAACATGTTAATTTAGCGATTTTGAATAATCCATATTTAGCGACACTTTAATTTAACGATTTTTCGTAAATTTTAGAACATAAGCCACTTAATTTTCGCGATTTCAGGAACTGAAACTTTGGCGAGTTTATTCAAAACTTTTATGACGATAACAGAACATTTATGTGATAAAATCATAGATGTCAATAGCTTCATTTAAATCACTTTAAGAAAACAAACGAAACTGCAACTGTAATGTCATATCTTAACGCTGTCCTCGTACACTCATATTTACATTTTCACACAGTCAATGCTCCTTTTACTGTGCACGAGACATCTGATAAACGTCATAATCGACCGTCAAACAGCATGATTGTGTGAAACTGACCAGATGGCGGAATTTCATATTGTACTTACTTTAATTTAGCGACGATTTAAATTTAGCGACACTTAATTTTGGTGCATTTTAATTTAGCGATTTTTATAAAAATCGTTAATTTCGCTAAATTTAAGTGTCGCCAAAATTTCATGTAACTACCATAGATTTCCTAAAGTACAGTTGTAACAGTCCCCTCGAAAGTAACATTAATGTTTTACCCTTCTATTAAACCGCGAAAGTAATAGGCCCATCAGAAAGTAATGATCCTTCCAAAAGTAGCTGCCCTTTAATAAAAAATATGTATTATCACAAATTGATCCAACTTCTCCTTTCTCTAGATCTGGCCTGAAAGGACAGATCCTCAGAAATTTGTATATGAAGATATTGCTATCGCTTCATACCTGTTGGTAAGTCCCCATGAGTAAGGTAGGTGACCATTACATATTGCGGGCTCAACTGTTTACAGCTAATCAAGTTGTCAAGTGAAATTTCCACCTTAATGCTACAACTTGTTCAAGTATTCACAAGGTAAAAAGGAGAAAATAAAGGCTATAGACCCTATTCACAAATGGCGGCCGATTTATTATTCTTTTATATTCATGCTAATCAGCCCAACTAGCCTCGTTAGCACGTGCAAAATTCAAAAGAATTTTTGCTCTAAAATGAGGCTAGTTGGGTTGATTAGCATGAATATAAAAGAATAATAAATCGACCGCCATTTATGAATAGGGTCTGTATTATAATGTATTTTCCCCAAATTTGTTTTGTTCACCTTTGAGAACTTATTTTGGAAATAACTTGGTGCCTTTTGAAAGTCACCTAGATAAAATGGAGAGTGCTTCAGAACTCCATGTAAGGGGTTTTTTGTTCTGGTTATGGGTTAAAATTCACTTTTATAGACCCTATTCATAAATGGCGGCCAGTTTATTATTCTTTTATATTCATGCTAATCAGCCCAACTAGCCTCGTTAGCATGTGCAAAATTCAAAAGAATTTTTGCTCTAAAATGAGGTTAGTTGGGTTGATTAGCATGAATATAAAAGAATAAATAAATTGGCCGACATTTATGAATAGGGCCTATGGGGTACATAAAAGTACATGTATGTGTATTGTATGCATGTGATGGTGCTGTCCCTCTATTGTACTATAATACATGTACATATTAAGTTATTTCAGAGGAGGGCAATATTATTTATCTTTGCATTCTGCAATATCTATTGGACTGTCAAACAGCATATGTAGCAGCAGGTAATCTAAAGTGTAAATCAATGTCCTGCAGATTCTTTGGGCAGAAGAGAGAAAGTCACTGAATCTAAAACATAAACAGAGCTTTGCTGACCTTGGATGTGGGAATGGATTACTTGTCCATATTCTCAGTGAAGAAGGGGTAAATATGTCTTTTCTCATTGCTTTACTACAATGTAGCCAGGGGCGGCGTAGTAAGGACTTTTTCAGAGGTACGCACAATCAATTCTCAAACACCCCCCTACATGTACCCCCCACCCACCACAAGTTCCAAATTTTTCTTTTTTTCGACTTTTTCAGGTACGCACATGTGTACATGTGTACAGGTAGCTACACCCCTGGTAGCTACAACTTCTGTTTCACCTAAATTAATACTACATAACTAACATGATGTCTCTAACATTACTGGCCGTAGCATGCAAATGTTTGTCCCTGCTCAGCTGCTTAAACCAGAAGAAAATTCGTTTTCTAAGGTTTTGCAAATCACAGTTCTCAAGCCAAATTGTTCTTGAAGAGAGTCCGCCTGGGTCTGCAGCTTCCGTGTATCTCTGACCTATAATAGATATAATAGAGCGTATGCACTCACGTGGCAAGCAGCTATGCAAATTTATTGGAACAAAAGAAAGTGTTAACATAAGAAAAGCGTTCAAATCCCACAGAATTGTTTTGGTACACCAACATGGCCGCCGTTCTATTGTTTTGGTACACCAATATGGCCGCCGTGACGTCATGTGCATACGCTCTATAGGCTAAGGTTGCTAACTAAAAATTGTCCATCCCTATCTTACACAGCAACATAGTAGAATATACAGGGTATTAACACTATTATTTTACTGCATTAAAGTAGATTTGTATTGCCTTATTGGAGGGCAGCACTGTAGACTGTAGTAAAGGGCTTTAGGTACATCCAGGAATAAATGACACTACAGTATATGTACATCTACCACACCACACATCTACCATCTTTACTAATAACAGCATCCAGGAACAGGTATTGATGTGCGTCGTCGCAAAATTTGGGATTTATATGGAGGAAACACCAATCTGCAGGTAATCAATTAATTTTGTTAGTTACTTGTACATGTATAATGACATCCTATAGTAGTATTCTCAATAAGAAGACAGTCACAGTCCATGGCTTTTTTATTTTAATCTATTATTATATAAACCAAACCATCATTTTATAGCAGACATATCAAACATGTTTTGGACAGTCAGTTTTGATACCCATTCTCCACAGGTTGTATGCAATATGCTTAGGGAGCAGGGATGGCGCAGTGGTGAGAGCACTCGCCTCACACCAATGTGGCCTGGGTTCAATCTCCGGACTTGCAGCATAATTATGTGGGTTAAGTTTGTTGTTAGTTCTCATCCTTGCTCCGAGAGTTTTTTCTCCGGGTACTCTGGTTTTTCCTCTCTCCTCAAAAACCAACATTTCTAAATTCCAATTCGACCAGGAATTTTCAGAGGGCCACCCTCAGAGGTTTCATTAGAAGCCGGCAACTGGCGAATTTCGCCGGTTACTTCCAAAATTATCGCCGCCTACTTTTTGATTATTTTCACTGAAGTTGATGCCCAGAATGCTGGAAATGCCACTGCCACTGCTGTCTATTTTATAAATATTGCCACTTGCTCTTAATTTTATTGAAACCCCTGCACCCTGATTAACCTAGAGTTAGCTTGGTGCCACCCTCTTTAAATATTGTTATATTTTTATATGCAGATTCAACGTCCAATCTCTTGACTGTATATTTGCAGCATGGGCTGTCTTTCAGTCTCAGAAGCAATTATGCCACTCAGAATTTCCACCATTCCCATGTGAAAACAGCTGAAATATTCACCCAAAAATCACCTTCCACTCCCAATTAGCCTCAGTCTTGCAGCTCCCCTGCCCCAGCCTCCCTCCGCTAGCCCCCTGCTCCAGCCCCCCCCCCCTCCACTCCCCCACCCCTCTGCCCCATATGCTTATGATTGGACACATGTTTGTTTAGTTCATCTAAGCACAGTCCTAAGTTGTGTACCGACTTTATACTTAGACTATCATTTTCCGTGCATAGGAAAGAGCACTGGATCCCACGCAAGCTTGTCTGTTTCCAGATGTTGATTGGCTGATTGGAAATCATTCTGATGAACTAACACCTTGGATACCTGTCATGGCAGCAAGGCATGTTAACTATAATCAACTTTATTTCTAGTAACATCCCTTTAATGAAATTGCAGAAAATATCTTACTCAATTCAGTATCAAAAGTAATTTCATGATTGCTTTGGTTTTACATTGCTACATTTTGTGATTGGCTAAAAAATCTTGCACCACTTTATCAAGCAATCAGAAGTAAAACCAAAACTAACAGTGACACTTGCACGCGCTTTCCTGTGCTTGACACCCGCTACATGTAATTGCTCTGATCTCTGATTGATTCATTGGTTTGTGTGCCTCTGTTTTGAATGGCTAGAGTAATTACTTTGGTTTTGGTTTTGCAACACTAATTTGAAAACTGCTCTAGAATATATACACTGTATATATATAAAGTTACATAATTTTACAGTGAAGTGTAAAGTGGGATCTCAGGGTTCTCCCTAAATTTCAGCTCAGCAGGTAAGGGATTTTTGCTAAGCGGTAAAGGGAAAACTGTGTGTCTTAAAAATATTCCGGGGGCAAGCGGTTACGGGCGGTAATAAGTGCTGTTTCAAGCGGTAAATTTTACTGGTTACCGCCTGATAAGGAGAACCCTGGGATCTACATTACATTCATACACTCATAGGTGACTAAGAAAAAATGGGTGTTCTATTCTTTGGGTTGTTAAACATTTACAATTATAATTTTTTCTCAACCTCATGAAATTCATTCATTATCCGTATGCATATCTAATAGATTTATTTTAATTTTTTGAATATAATTTACAATAATTTTCTTTGCTTTTTAGATCATCATACACAACACAATATTTTGTGCTGCCATGTTGTTTGTTTGACTTCAACCGCAAGGTACTTTCTTTGTCTAATCTAACCAGAAAACCAAAATCAGATAAATCAGATAAGATATTTAATGTAAGAATGATTTATCATGTGGTAAATTCTGGATCCTTGAACAAAATTTGTGGTTTAACAAACTAAAGTGTACCAAGAACAGGCTTAAACTTACTTTTTATTTTTTAATTAATATGAAATATTATTTTTTTAGTTCGTTAGGAGAACCAATAAGGTGTCACAATATAGGGGATACCTGGATTTTGTACATGAAGTGGGAGAAACATGTGGCTTTCAAGTAGAGGAGGACTCGCTGAGGATTCCATCCACTAAAAGGGTAAATTGAAAAGTTATAAAAACATCAACAACTTATTTAAGAAAAAGAAACAATATTTATCACCCCAAACTATAGCTAAAAGAGGTATTCAAGGCAGGGGCATATTACTTGCAGGTAATTCAGTGTTGAATATAAAAAACAGAAGCTTATCTGCAGAGTTATGAATAGATGGGTTCACTTGTTAGTAAAATGTAGTTGCAATAAAGTTGCTAATTTTGATGCGATTTAATCATGGTCAGTTTTTTAGGGTCTTCAATATACATGTAGCTGTCAGCTCAATGCTCTTATTGAGCTCAAGCAGGGAACTTTTTCTCATCCAAACTTAACTCAATCGAGAGTAGTCTAGCATAATCAACAATGTTTGATTTTTAATAGTAACTAGTTCACTGGATACTCATGAGTGTTAAATTAGGTCTGATTTGTACACATCTGATCACTGATGTTATATATCAAATACAAGAAAGTGCGTTTCATCAGGATTTCTCAAACTCATTAATGATTTATGAAGAAAAAACAAAGGAAATTAATGAGTGTTTGGAAATTGGATGTAACACTCCTCATTTTTGCATCCTTGATTTCTCCTTCTAAAATCATTTTGTTTGAGAAGTAATATCAAACATTCAACACAGTATTTCATCACAAGGTCAAACACCTCAAAGTTCATCAAAAATACTCTGCTGCGCATCGTATTTTCAACTCTCTTCTCAGTGTTTGATCTTGTGATGAAACACTGTGTCTCATGTTTGATATATAACTTCCAAACATTACAAAGTGGGTTTAAAAAATGAGGCAGTTTGTGAATACCTGTCTGATGAAACACTCTTTCAATGTAGCTTATCAAATTGATCATTATTGAAATGTAGAGAAAGAAAGAAAGAAAGAAAGAAAGAAAATCACCAAAATCTATGCTCATTAAGAGCAGATTTCCAAACCACCGTCACATCAAAATTTAAATTCTCATTTCTAGTACTGTACATTTCCTATAAAAGTAGTGAGAAGAAAATAATTGTTTGGATATCAAGAGAATTCATCTTGTGTGATCATGTCCTTAATTCTCATGACCTTTTTGATTGATAAGGCATTAATATTACAAAGAGAAATTTGATGCTGATCACTTTCAGGGCTTAAAGGGTTAAACCTGACCACCTTTTTACTAACTGGTGTAATTTCAAATTGTCTAACAGATCTGTCAGATTGGAAGAGTCAGAACCTATCCTGAAGAGATTCAACATCTCAGGGACACAATAATTAAAGAAATGATACTAAAAAGAGGCTGCGATGTTGATGCTGGAAACATTCCAGAAACGTTAGCTCCTAGCTCCATAAAACACAATTCTTGTCATGAAATTAACAGAGCATCTGTGGAAGACAAAGATTTGATAGGACCGCCGTGCAAAAGTGCCCGCCAAATTGACAAACCTCTAGAAAGGAACAGTGTTGACATTCATGGACATGGGCATGAGCAAAATATTGTAACTTCTGCTGTTGATGGTGGCTTGTGCAATCGTGGTGAGAGCTTCAGCAATCAAACACCAGTCACAAATTCTTCTCTTGTATCATCATCCACTTTCCAGCCTCGCCCATCTAAGGAACCAATGAGAAACTGTACATCCTTAGATCGGTCACTTAAAGATTTTATTGTTAATACTGTGGCAAGAAACCTGTTAGGTTTCCCACTTAAAAATGATGAATTGGCAAGTCCTGGCACTTCCTCAGAAGTTGACAAAGGCCAATCTGGTTCCAGTTGTACGTCCAGTTGGAGAAGAGGAGGTAAAGACAGCTAAGTTTCTACTTATTCCAATCTTTGTCCTACATGTTGACTCAAACCTGCTTGCATTTTATGAGGCTTAACTAATCTTGATGAACTACTGAAATGCGACCATTCAAATGAAAGCTATTGCGCAGTATTTTCCAGTGGTACTGTTTATTATGCTGTTCAAGATGGTTCTTTCTTTTGATTCTGTGGATGAAATCCTAAAGCTGGTAATTCAAATCAAAGCTATAGCTCAGTACTTTCCTGTGGTGTTGTTTGTTACATTGTACAAGGTGGTTGTAACTTTTAAGTCTGTGTATGAAACCCTAACGTGTGACCATTTAAATGAAAGCTATTGAGCAGTACTTTCCTGTGGTACTGTATATTTCTGTGTACGTGGTTGTTATGTTGCTTAAAAAAATTGTGTTTTTGAGCCGAGAAAGGAATTTCTTGCTAAAGGACAATACTGTTTATCTAAATTAAAATAATAAGTCAGAAGAAAACAGAACCCCTTTTTCTGAGCATTTTGCTACATTCCCGAACTGAAAGATTTTACACATGGCAATTAGGTTGGTTAGGAACCTTGACCAAACAAATAAAATTAACTAGCGCTGACCATTTCACTCAAAAATTAATTCGAGCACATTTTAATCCAAATAGTTTATTTTCCAGTTAGCATGGGACTTTTTGAAGTGGCGAAATTGTTTGACAAAAGTACTTTATTACAATTGAAGAATGAATGTGGAGGACTTCAGACTCTACTACGCAACCATTATTACGTTTTCAAGGGTGAGTTAAATTTAAAGTGTTTTGCGTTGAAAATGATTTTTTCCTTTCAATGAGCCTGTCCTGTTGTTTTATTTTTATTCATTTAAATCATCCTATTTTAAGAATTTGTTTTGCCGGAAAGGCACAATATTTACATTTATAATATGACCCGTACGGCCCTGTGAACCTTTTCTTTGCAAAACCATTGATGAAAGTCCCGTATGAGGGCCGTACGCATTTGCGCGAGCGGGGCCGGAAAAAAGGCGTACGGCCCTACTACAAAGCAGACGGCCTAGCGCTTTAAAATTTCAATTAATTTTATCTCCAAATTGGTCATATGATAAAATACTCATTGACTAAGTTAGGTCGGGCCGGATGGGAAAATATTTGACTCTCGGTCATGGCGCACGGACCGAGCGCGGCGAGGTCCGTACGCCATGACCTCGTCGTCGAGCCAAATATTTTCCCGTCTGGCCCTCCCACTCAGTCAATAAGTGCATAGTATTGGACTGTCATGCTCCTTGATGATTCAAATAAGCTTGTTTTCTCATACAGTCACAGGCGGTGTTGTCGAAATAAGGGACTGGACCCAAGAGACTCCGGGCCCCAGGGGAAAGAAAGGTGACCCGGTCAGAAAGCAGAAGAGATCCCAGGCTTTTTGGAAAACTTCCCTGTGTTGGTTTCACTTGCATCATCCTGATGGGTGCCCTGTGTCTGTGGAACAGTGCCCGTTCGCACACGGTGAAGATGAACTCAAAGAAAGACCCACAGCGGAGTACCTCAGCAGTCTTTAAGACTGGGCTAAGACTATAGTTGACAAGTTGAAACTCTCTGAAGAGTGCACGAAAGTCAGTGAGAGTGCCTGAAAGTTGAAGCCAAATGAAAGCAAGAGTTTAGGATTCACATAGGTTCCTAAGAAAATTGGAGGCGATACAAACAAACTCTTCGAGAGCGCGCGAAAGTCGCCGAGAGCGCACGAGAGTCGCCGAGAACGCACGAGAGTCGCCGAGAACGCGCGAGAGTCGCCGAGACTGTATGATAGTCTCGGGCAAAACGAGAGAGAGAGTTTCAACTCTTGTCGGCTCTCGCTCTCGTTTGACCCGGCTTTAGCATGTTAACTGCTAAATGTAAATAAAAATAACACAACAAAACATTGTCTTTATTGGTTGTTTTTTTTTTTTTTTTTTTTTTTTTTTATTATAATGAACACCAACAACAAAAATTACAATAAAATAAAAAGGAAAGGAAAAAATTAACAAGTGTGACAATAAATTAACTAATTACAATATGATAACTATTTTCACATACTAATACTTATGTGGCCGCAGCTGAAAGGTATGACAAATAGTGCCACCAAGGCGTATGTATATATGTAAATCGAAAACGAGGAGAAAAGAGACTTGTTCAATTAACAGGAAGGTTCCATTTTCGCATTAAGGAGTTTTCAGCTTTAGATTCTAGTTCATAATTAAATTTAAGGTGACACAAGAAGGCGTCCAATTCAGGTCTAGTTTCTTTGTATTTACATAACCAAATATAATGTCTTGCTAAAAGAAGCAAGAAATTAATTTGGTGGTGACACTTTGAGGAATCCGGTCTCAGACCAAGCGCTACCGCGCTTTTTAAGGAAAAATTTCTCTCAGTTATTTTATGGTACAGCATCCATCTCTCAAGGTTTGCCCAAAAGGAGGATGTCTTTTTACATGTCCAGAAAAGATGGTACAGACTATCTGATTCTTCACGGCAAAAGGAACACATTGAGTTATCTTTTATACCTATTTTAGTTAAGAAATCATTTGTTGGTAGTCGCCTGTGTAATAGTTTAAATTGAAACTCTCTTAGTCTTACACTTTTAGAGTATTTGAAGGCTAGTTGGTAGGCCTGTTTCCAGTTAACATTCTCATCATTTTCATCCGTACAGTCATTCAGCCATTTTTGCTGGCTATGTGTCGGTGCGCCGCTTTTTAGACTTACGAGTTTGTTATATGCTAGTTTAGTTACTTTCCGAGTTTTGGATATTTTTGTTGAGAAACTTTCGTGGTTAGAGCTAATTTGTAACAAGCTGTCCTTGCACTTTCGCCAGGCAGATTTCAGTGCCGATATTACTCCATAATATATGAGAGGGTTAACTTTTATGTTGTATTTGTTCTGAAATTCATTTAATGTGAGGTAAGTTTTATCTGCCCTTCTCAAGTGGTTTATTTTGGATATTCCTTTAGAAAACCATTCTTTGTAGAAGATAGGAGAATTGTCAATCCTGATAAGCGAGTTGTACCATAAAGTTTGCGTTGAAAACTGTGCATCGGAAGCTATAAGTCCATCGAAGTTAACTTCTGACCAAATTTCTAAAATCTCTCTAATGAAAGTATCTGTTACTTTGATATACTTTGTGGTGTCTTTTCTGTCGAGATTACCAGTGAGTATTATGTTGCCTCCATATCTTTTAAGTTGTAAGTCAAAGAAAATTTTCCATTTCCCATGGTTTTCTGAATCCAGGTATTTGCTTATCCACGCGACCTTTAGCGACTTATTGAAAGCTTCCATATCGACCATTTTTAGCCCCCCATTTGTATAGTCGTTTATTATTATGTTACGTTTGATCTTATCCCCCTTTGAGTTCCATAAAAACGAATAAAAGAGTTTGTTAACCTCTTTGATAACCTTCTCGTTCGTATGCATTGAGGAAAAAATGTAAACCAATTGAGAAGCCACTAGGCTCTTTAGTACTGTGATTTTCCCTAGAAGAGTTAGCCTACGGTATTTCCAGGAGCTCAAAATATTACGGACTTTTTCCAATTTTTCATCATAGTTTAAGGTTGCTGTCTTTTCGGGATGCACAGAAAACCACACCCCCAGGGCTTTTACTTTATCGTTCGGCCATTTAAAATTTCTTTCTGGAAAGAGTGTAACCTCCTTCCCAATGTTCGCTCCAATCCAAAGGGCAACTGTTTTTTTACCATTGAGTCTGAGACCGGAAAAAACCCCAAACATGTCCAGTGTCACAAGAGAAGCAGCTAAAGATTCCCTTGATCCGTCTAAAATTAGAGTTGTATCGTCTGCGTATTGGCTTAACTTGATTTCCATTTCATTAACAACGATTCCTTTGATATTTATGTTTTTCCGAATTGTTTTGGCTAAAACTTCAACTGAAAGGACAAAAAGGTAAGGCGAGAGAGGGCAGCCTTGCCTAACCCCTCTTTGGATGTTAAAGAAGCTACTAGTCCAACCGTTGTTTAAAACACAGCTTTCCGTATTGTTGTAAAATACATTTATCCACTTTGAAAAAGAAGGGCCGAAGCCAAAAAACTGAAGCGTTTTCTTGATGAAAGACCGTTCTAAAGTGTCGAAAGCCTTTTCGAAGTCTAAAAACAAAAGTAAACCTGGAATGTTCTTTTCCTTTGCAAAACTAATAACACTGTCAATTAGTCTGATGTTTTCACCGATGAATCTTCCTTTTATAAAGCCAGTCTGGTCGTTGTTTACAAGCCTAGGAAGTACAGTTTTCAATCGATTAGCCACAGATTTTGTTGCTATTTTATAATCACAGTTTAGAAGCGTTAAGGGTCTCCAGTTCTTAATAAAATGAGGTTCCGCGTCCTTTTTGGGAATGAGCTTAATGATGCCTCTTCTCTGAGTAATTGAAAGTTGTCCTGTTTCGTGTGAAAAATTAAGAGCTTTGATAAGAGGTATTTTTATATCTATCTAAAAAACCTTATAGAATTCAGCTGGTAGACCATCAGTTCCTGGGGTTTTCTCTGACTCCATAGCTTTTAAGGCTTCTATGCACTCTTTTTCTGTTAACAACCCCTCACAAAGGTTCTGCTCCTCCATACTTAAAACTGTATCGTTATCTTGCCCAAAGAAAGGTGTATCGTGATTATTAGGCGTGTTAATTTTGGATGAGTAAAGGTTTCTATAGAAAGATTCACACTCACTTAAAATTGTCTCATCTGAGGTGACAAAATCCGTATCATTGATCTTCAGCTGGCTTATCGTCCCCTGGTTATGGTGCCTTTTTTCCATATTTAGAAAGTATTTAGTATTTTTTTCCCCTTCGTTATACCATCTAACTTTAGCCCTTAAAATTGCACCCTTAGTTCTCGATTCTATAATTCTCTCAAATTCCCTCTTATACGTATTTAATTGTTTTGTTAGATCTTCAGATTTTTGCGTATCACTGTCTTTTAAAAAGTCGATTTCTCTCTGTAGGGTAGAAATTATTTGCTCTAATTCTGTTTCTCGTTCTTTTGTCCGTTTCTTTTTAGATGATGCATAGTGGAGCGATTTCTCCCGTACTTTAAGTTTTATCATTTCCCACAGTAAAGAAGGGCTAACAGATTCGTCTGCTTTATATTCGTTCTGTGTTTCTTTGATTGTGTTTTTGATAAGGCTTATGTAAGCCTCTTCTGTTAAAAAAGATGTGTTTAGTTTCCAGAAGCCTCGTCCCCTAGAGTTTGAATGTAGGGATAAAGTCAGTGTTATCATGGAATGGTCGGTTTTATAACTAGGAACGATATCTGCCTGATTAGTGTTACCTATTATACTCTGACTTACCAAAAAGAAATCAAGTCTACAATGGACCTCAGGAAGTCGCTGCCTCCAGGTGTATCGCCTTTCATCGGGATTAAAGATTCTCCAAACATCCAGTAAATCTAATTGATCAGAAAAGCTTTGGACCGTTTTCAAACTATTTAAATGTGACCTGGCGAGGCCGCCCTTCTTATCCTTTTCGACATCCAAAACAAGGTTGAAGTCGCCTCCAATAATTACATGTTCGCATTGAAAACCTATTAATTGATCGAATAATTCTTGAAAGAAAATTGGGTTATCTTCGTTCGGGGCATATATGTTAGCTAGGGTTAGAGTTTTTTCATTGATTTTTAAGTCACATATAATAAAACGACCCAAGGGATCCGTAAAAGCTCTCATAATTTGAAAATTGAAGTTATTATTAAAAAGAATGCAAACGCCTGCTTTGTTACTCTCATAGGAAGTGAAACATGCTTGATAGCCCCATTCCGTGCGCCATAAATCGTTGGTGTTTTCAGTGCAATGCGTCTCTTGTAGCATGTAAATTTGAAAATTTTTCTTGCGTAGCCAATTAAACACTTCTCTTCTTTTGGTATTGTCCCTCAGTCCCCTGACATTTAACGAAGCAATTCTTAATTCCATAATGATTGTAGGTTATTGAATAATTTCTTTATCAGTGAACCATAAGTTAGCACCTTGGTGTGTTTGTCATACCCTTTCTGTTTGGCCTTACAAAAATTCAGCATATGATTAAGTGAAAAAAGTTTTACAAACAAAACATCACACATAGGAATAGTATCTATAGAAAAAGTAAACAACCCAAGAAATCTGTAATCGTATACGATCAAGACGAAAAACATCAATAGCAGAAAGGACAACAACAAAAAAAAGATAACAAATAATAATAATAATAATAATAATAGTAATAATAATAGTAATAATAAAAATAATAATAATAAAACCTAATAGCGTTGGGAAGGAAGGTAGCTTTTGGAAAAATCTACAGGGGTAGTTATTCCACTTCGCTCTTCCCGACTCGCCTATAACATTCAAAAAGTCAATTGTCAGAAAAGCCTTCAATTACTCATCTGTTGCATGTAGTTCAAGAGTTTTCCCTGGTGGCCACATCTTGCCTCGAATATACAGCTTGTCAGGCTCCGCTCTACTGAACGAGGCTGGAATCTTATGTTGTTTTGCTTTCTTCAGAGTAGCCATTTGATCTTTTCTTCGCTTTATGATCTCTACTGGTAGATCCTGGAACATCTGGTAATCACTATCACGAAGGCGATGCCCTAGAGCCAGAATGCTTTCACAATCTCTATATCGCAAAAATCTTGCTAATATCGGACGTGGACTAGAGTCGCTCCTTCTTTTGCCTAGTCGATGCACTCGCTGTATTTCTACCGATCTTGCATCTCGTAGACCAAGTTCGTTCTCTAGAAAGTTTCTTAATACTTCTTCGGTGTCTTCGCGTTCTCCAGACGGTGAAGTGACCTCCCTGATGTTCGTGAACTTTATATTTTCTCTCCTAGAGTATGCTTCCAGATAAAGATCTTTCGTGTGTAGCGCCTCCATTTGTACTTGAATCTCCTTTTCTTTTCTTTGTAGGTCTGCCAACAGATTGCTGTGTTTATCGATAGCTTGTTGCGCTGCTGTACATTTCCCTTCTGTAGAGCTACATCTCCGTTTTATCTCATTTATGTCTTGCGAGGCGGTGTCCTGAAAGTCCTCGAGTTTTCTCGTCCTTTCCTCTAGAGCATTAAGAGTGGATTCAATATTCTTCACTGAAGTTTCAATTTCATCGAGCTTGTTCAGCTTGTTTAGGATCATTTGAAATTTGCCATTTATATCTGCAGTCATTTCAAGAGCAGTCATGACTTCATCATTGAACTCTTCGCTACTAGAAATGTTGCTGTTATCGATGCCCTCGGCAGAGGTTTTTGGCTTTTTATAATCCGGTGAGCTCCCGTTTCCGTCGCTAGAGTTGCCAGAGGATCTGTTTCTACGCCTACCAATGAAATTAGTTATAGTAGCGGCCATCTATTGAGTAGAATTCTTGCTGAGAAGCGAGCGGGAAGGAGAAAGCTTCTTTACGCCGCCATTTCTCGTCCCAGTCCCCTTTATTGGTTCCATCCCCCCTTTATTGGTTGTTGCCTTAACTGAAGGGTGGTATATATTCTCGTCCATTTAACGAATTCTTTTCGTTGTGATACCGGTTGACTATATTGTACTTACATACTGTTCACACCATCCCTAATAATTAGAGGTGCGAAGGGCGGATCTTATGGGCTCTTTGATTGATTAAGTATTGTTCCACATAAGAACAATAAAAAACTTCATTGTTCTGCGGCATTAGCTCTTTCCCACATAGAATATCTTTGATTTCAAGAATAGAGGAGGAGCTGATGGTTAATAATTATATTTCATTATAAAAATAAAGAAAATCCATTTGCGTCAAATAAATTTTAGGAAATGTTCGTGCTTAACCAATCAGAATAGCAGAAGACAATAGCTAATAATTTTGCTTCTTTGATGAAGCTTCCCAAATACAATATCTTTTAAAAATTGTATGTTTTGCGATTGGGTCTCAAATTACTTGAAACCTTAAAAAAAAATTAGACAAAATGCACCTTGAACCTT
Organism: Cladopsammia gracilis; assembly: GCA_022457155.1. NCBI lineage: Eukaryota > Metazoa > Cnidaria > Anthozoa > Scleractinia > Dendrophylliidae > Cladopsammia > Cladopsammia gracilis. The sequence goes on from JAJGOT010000291.1 coordinate 570,439, forward strand.
AACTTTTTAGCGGTTTTTGAGTCTAGGCCAATGAGATCACTAGTTGTAACAATGAAAAAACTTGACATTCCATTGTGATTGGCATTCCATTGCCGTTCAGCGCTATCCTTCTTATGCGGATCATTACTTAAAAGCCAGCAATTCCCAGGCATTCTCTTTCTTTCGCGGGCGAGCACGGAATATGTGGATGGGCCTAGGAGAAGTAATGCATGGTACTTGACTCGGCCGATTGAATTGTCTGGGGATTTCAGCAGGCTTTCTTACTGTGCAAATGTAGTCATCAACTCTTTTTGGTTCGAGGTTGTTGCATAGTTGACATGATAAAGAAATTTAAGAAAAAGAACACTAGGACACTTCAGTTATGTATGTAGTGGCTAGGCTATAAAAAGGGAGCTGGCAGGGAGAAAGGAAAAAAGTGAAAAAGGAAGGTTCAGACACACAAGTCTCGAATAGAACTTTTAATTCGCCCTGCCACACCGCCAGCCAGTCCGGGGCTCACAAGCAAGTGCAATGCTCACGTGCGAAGATTGCGACCACCGTCCGCACAGCGGCTTAAACCAGCACTAGTCGAGTGAGATCTGGGTACGGGTTCATTTGAGGATTTTATTTCTTGAGCAAGTTTGGAAACGAAACCAAAATGGTGGATGTACGGTGTGAGCTGCTCAGTTTGAATATCTTCAAAATAAAAATAAAAACAGTTACTAAAAGATAGAAAATATCACTGGAAACAGATTATGTCGGATTTTTGAAGACTCTGAAACACAAGTGGGGAAGAACTGTCTTAAAACAGGTTAGAACTTCTGTAATAAGCTTGTAGTCCATCTCTTCGCGTTTTTTTGTAGAGTAAAGCTTAAGCTTAAGTAAAAAATGGCATAACGGAAAGTTTTTCAATGAAACATAGAAAATGAAAAATAGAACTGCGTGACGATAATAAAATCTCGATGGAAACGTGACGTACTTAGAAACTAAACACAAAGGTTACCTTAGTAACGCACTGTTTATTCTTCTCTTCGTTCATCGCGACCAGTCGTGAATTTCAACGCGGAAAGAAAATTTTTAATCGTTCATCAATTCTACGGAAAGTTTAGTTCTCTGCAATCCAAAATGGGTTGTGGAGCATCGAGAGAGCGTTCTGGTACTTTCATTCAAGTTCCCTGCTCCGGTGAGACAAAAAAAATTTATGGTTCTTCATGTTAATCTCATGCGACGTAGTCCATTGCATGTACATTGGATTGTTTAGGGAACTTTAATCTGCGATAGCACTCGCAATTTTTGCACAAAGTAAGACTTTTTCAGTCTGACTTAACGAGTCCTTTTCAAATTGCTAAGAAACAAACTGAGCACACATTTTAATTCCGAAATCCGAAAAGAAAGTATTACAATACACCCACACAAAAGTAAAACACAGTTCAATTCCACTATGAAAAATCCAAAACAAATTTATAAATAATGCAAAAAAAAGCTGCAATTAAATTATGATTGTACAGTCTCTAGATTTCCTGTAAGTATTATTAAGTTCATAACATTTCTCTGCTCACAGGTAAAAACTCAATCAAGACCAACGGTGAAACTAAAAACAAGAAAACGAGGAAACCCTTGCCAAGAACTAACAAGTCGGCCGAGTTGAGAAGGAAAGCCAATGACACCAAACTAAGTAAGTGAGAAAGAAAGCTACTAATAATAAATTTTACATGGGAAGCAGGGGGGAAGCAGGGGGGAAGCAGGGGGGAAGCAGGGGGGAAGCAGGGGTGGTGCAGTGGTGAGAGCACTCACCTCCCACCAATGTGGTCCGGGTTCGATTCCCGGCCCGGCGTCATATGTGAGTTGAGTTTGTTGTTGGTTCTCCTCTTGCTCCAAGAGGTTTTTCTCCGGGTTACTCCAGTTTTCCCCTCTCCTCAAAAACCAACACTTCCAAATTCCAATTAGATCTGGAAAGTGTCCACAATAATTTAATTTAGTACTCGCATACTAAATACTTTGACACTTAAATAAATTGATTTGATTTTTTTTACACATTTGAAAGGTAAGTAGTAATTTATGCAAAGTAATATGGTAATATGATTGTTGTTGTTACAGATTAGAAAGAAAATTATTTAGAAATTTTGCACCACCTTAATTGCATTATTTTTAGAACAAGACTTAGTCATTTCTTCTCTTATTTTTAAAGCAGTATCAATATCTCCCTTGTCTATTTCTGCATTGGGCTGAATTTAAGTTTTCCTGAAATTGTGAAATTAATCATTGGAAGGTATTCGTGAATATCTTTATATGATATGTAGTAACTTAACCAACTGGACATGCATACCGGGGTATGGCATAAAACAATTCCCATGTACTCTTGGATTCACACATTCTGATTTTTTGGTCTCGGCCTTTGCCAAGGATGAATAAATGAGCTAAGTTGAGAATAAAGTCCAATGAATCCAAACTTAGTTAGTGATAAATATAGCTTATATTACAAGTAACAAATTTTTCATGATTGAAAGGTTCCATGTCAGGTTACAAACAGTTATTCTAATCCTGTGCTGGTGTTGCATTTAAGTTTTATGCAATTGTGAAATGAAATTTATTGGAAGTTGCTTGTGAATTATGTAATACTATTTAAGTGACTCGCACAGCATAAAACAATCTCAACATACTCTCACACTCGCACACTCTCAACTTCGTGGATTTGTTTGTCGTTCTGGTTTTCACGGAGAACAAAGAAATCAGCGAAGTTGAGAATGAAGGCCATGAAGCCAAACTTAGTATTTGATAAATATAGCGTGTATTACAACAACATTTGAACAAGTAACAATTTTTTCATGTTTGAAAGGTTTCATATCAGATAGAACATACATTTATTGTTTCTTAACAGTTTTTCTAATCCTGTTCTGTGGTTGAATTTTTATTTTTTTTCTGAAATTGTGAAATTAAATCAATGGAAGTTGTTACTGAATATGTATCTTTATATATAATACTTTAATAAGTAATCCATTACACAGCAAAAACCAAATCCTATATACTTTCGCATTCACACATTCTCAACTTAGCTTTCACCAAGAACAAACAAATCAGCTGAGTTGAAGCCAAACTTAGTAAGTTTTAAATGTACCTTACTTGTGACAAATGTTTCATGTTTCAAAGGTTTCATATCAGATATTAATCGTTCCTTGTAAGTAAATTTATCTCGTACTTTTATTTCCCTTGTCTAATCCTGAGCTGGGGTTATTAATTTAATTTTTTTTCTCAAATTGTAACATTCATGTTCATTACTTTAAATATTAAAGCTCAAGCTTTAAAGGCCCTTCTGATTGTTTCTGCATGAAGAAAATGTTATACTTGTATTTTTTTTTTTCAGAGAAGTCTGCTGACAGCCTGGTCAAATCAAGTACTCTCTCAAAACACAGCCCAACAAACAGAACCAAAGTTAAGCTTCCAAGCCCCCAGCCTGCGCAACATCCAAAGGCAACCCCTCTGCCAAAAGACAATCCACTTAATACAACCAAGCCAAAACGAACAAGCTCTCAGCCTACACAACATCCTTCTTCAAGTGATCTGCCAAACAACAACCCTCTGAAGACCACCAAGGCAAAACAAACAACCCCCAAGCCTGCACAACGTCCTTCTTCAACTCCTCTGCAAAAAGATAACCATCCTAAGAACACCAAGGCAAAACAAACAACCTGCCTGCCTACACAACGTCCAAAATCAAGTCCAGTGTCAAAAGACAATCTACCTAAGACCACCAAGGCAAAACAAACAACCTGCCAGCTTACACAACGTCCTTCTTCAAATGATCTGCCAAAAGATACCCCTTCTACAACCACCAAGGCAAAACAAACAACTTCCCAGCCTGCACAACGTCCAAAATCAAGTCCATTGTCAAAAGGCAGTCCAGCTAAAACCACCAAGGCAAAACAAACAACCTCCCAGCCTGCACAACGTCCTTCTTCAACTCCTCTGCAAAAAGATAACCCTCCTAAGAACACCAAGGCAAAACAAACAACCTCCCAGCCTGCACAACGTCCAAAATCAAGTCCAACATCAAAAGACAATCCAGCTAAGACCACCAAGTCAAAACAAACAACTTCTCAGCCTGCACAACGCCCCAACTCGACTCCATTTCATAAGGACGATCTTCCTAAATTTGACGGGGCTAACAAACCCTGCCAGCCTGCAGCTCAGGAGGCTAAAGTTCCAGCTGAAGGAAAGATTATGCCGCTAGTCACCCAGGAGGCTGTGGAAAAAACTGCTGATGAAGGCATCACCAACAAGGAGGCCCTGGTGGTGGATGTTTTACAGGCGCAACCTGAGGTAACATTTTGGATTTAATTTGTCTTAACGTAATGGCAATGCCAAGGATGCACCATTTTCCATATGTTGAACTGTTGAAGATAATAATCATAGCATTGTGGAGCCCTCTAAGGCAGGCTGCGGCTTATTACTCTTTCCTTCATGCAAGGAACGACTAATGAACCCCAGCGTACCTAGGGACCACTGAAGAGTCCCTATTTATAGCATACTCTCCAGTAGTATTAGTAGCAAATCCAGACTACATTCATGATTGTAAGAGGAGGGCCAGTAGCCAGGAGTGAAATGGTGCGGGGGGGGGGGGGGGGGGGGTACAAAGTGAACATTTTAGAGAAAGAAGAAACGTTTCACCCCTTCATGTCTCATTTTTCTGAACGATAAGGAGGCAGGCCCCCCTCCTAGATCTGGCACTGGCTACTTGTGGAGTTGTTCAGCCCTCCTGGGTGGGCTGAGGCCTATTACATCTTCCTTCATAGAAGAAAGCACCAATGAACTTCAGCTCACCCAGGAACCTCTATAGAGGCCCAGTTTGTGACATATTCTCCAGACACATGAATATATGAAAATCATATAATTTATGTGAAATTTGATCCTCGCAGTGTGCTTTCAACTTAAGCAGTTGAAAAAGCAACCTGAAAAAAAATTCAGGCTTGAACTCCTTAAGTTGATAGCACACTGCGAGGATCAAATTTCACTCATTTTTTCACATGTTGTGAATGGTAGGTGTTGGTCTACATCTTCGGATCTTCCTCGGAAATCTTCGGACATATTCGGAAAATGCTTGGAAAAATTCGTGCAACTTTCAGACAGTTCTCGGAGAATTTAGAAAATTTTCGGAAAATCTTCGGAAAATTGCTTAAGACTTCGTAAGTAGAGTCGAAGAGAAATTTCATATCTATGCACATACATGTATTATCTATGTATGGCAATAATCTATAATAGAGCAGTTTGTTGACAGTGTAATGGTTGTTTTAGTCACCAAATAATGTGTAAGAAAACGGCGTTCAAAGGACAAAAACCAATACCCTTATATGTATACAACGCAGCGGTTGACTAAAAATGTTTCTGTAATAATGAGAAAATCCAAATAAACTAAGCAAATTTGCATCTTGTTCTTTTTCTTTGACCAGGAATCTTCCAGTTCTGAAGCTGAACTTGACTTTTTCATCGCCGACATTCTCCAGTCGCAGGTGGACCTCATTAAAAAGGTGCCTTCTCTACCTAAGAGCCCAAAGTCTTCAGGGTCCCCCAGAGTGAGATCACGAACTTCAGCCACAAGTAAGTTAATGCTAAATATTACACTACATGAGATTTTCTTAGAGCAGTTTTCAATTGAGTGTCGAAAGTAATTTCGTAATTGCTTTGGTTTTGCATTGCTACGCTTTGTGATTGGCTAAAAAATCTCGCGCCATTTTCTCAACCAATCAGAAGTAAAACCAAAACCAATCGTGACTTGCTCGCACGCGTTTTCCCGCGCTTGGCGCCGGCGACATGTAAGTGCTTCGAGTTCTGATTGGTTCATCGGATTGTCTGCTAGTTCTGTGATTGGTCAGAGTAATTACTTTGGTTTTGGTTTTACGACACTCAATTGAAAACCGCTCCATGTATGCCTTTTCAAGATTACAACAAAAGGCATGGCATTTTGAGATTACAACAATTGGTACCAAGAACAGATTAGAATGTGCAAGTTAACATGCCTAATGTAACTAAACCTTATAAAGCGGTTAATATTTATTTAAATTCCTTTATAAGAACAGTCAAGCGCATCAAATGTCACGGATTGCACAGGGATTATTTATTTTAAAATGAAAAATATTACGCATTTAACCTTCAAAACTGCAGATCGAATTAGTTAATACATTCATATTTTTTATGAAAATGTTTCTGTTTTCAGGTCCTGACCAAGCAGAGCAAGGCGCTTCATATGTGCGCACTTCAACAGACGCTGCAGTGGACGATAATAGCGCCTTTCAAAAAAGTTCCAACAGTTTTGCAGCAGGCTGTCATGTTGACGTGAAAATAGTGGGAAGTAGCTCCCAAATCATCCAAGCTCCTTCATCTCCTACTGGTAACAAGAAAAACCCGGATGTCGTACAGAACACTTTGTCGCCGACTGCAAGTCATTTGACCGTCGTCCAAAAGGAAAGCATCAATTCGAAGCAGCTAAAAGGATCGCCACATGGAATTATAAGAGTGTCAAAGTCTGCAAAAGATGTACAAAGGAGTTCTTCGAGCTTGAGGTCGTCTGCCACTGCAGTGAAATCTCAGGGGAAGATAATAGCGAAGCCGGAACTGAACAGTAGTAAGACCTCTATTAATGACAGAAAGTCGACGCGGAATCAGAAACCTTCTGATTCGAATGCAAGGATCAGCAAGTCTGGTTCAAACGTGACGGTAAAGAATTTGGCGAATGGTTCGGCACATTCAATCAAGGCTAGACACTCAACCACTATTAAGCCCTCCAGTGATCACTCAACCTCAGACACCTCAGTGGGTTTAAAGGGTCGTAAATCAAGTCTGAAGCCTTTGTCGAGTACAAAGGCGGCTGAGAAGACGCCACAATCAAAGTCGTCTGATCTGAGAGTAAGATCGTCTAAAGAAGCAAGGTCGCCTCAAAAAGGTCCAAGCCGCAAAACGTCTGATAATGACGTATCTGTAAGAAACTCCAGAGGAAGTTTGCCTTCACCTCGTGCGGCAAGTGTAGAGACCAAAGGACGCTCAACGCCAAAGGATTCAAAGAGCGAGTCCAAAGATGGGAAAGGATCCAAAATGGACAGCCGTGAGGAAATGAGAAGCAGCTCTTCCGCTACCTTCTCAAGGCGTTCAATGAGCCGTAACTCCTCTAGATATTCAGGAATAGTGTCCCCTGTACCTCCCGAAGCTGATAAAGTCACGTGTGAGCTGCTTGCTGTCAATCACAAGGGTGGTCGCCCAATGTCGAGTGGACAGAAAAAAAATGTTGAGAAAAAATCTTCCAACAACAAACAAGCAGCGGAAACCAAAGCAAACGCTGGAGAGCGGATTGACGCATGTCATAGTACACGTGGTCTTCCTACAGCAGATCTGGAAGAACGTCCGAATAGTGGACGATCAAGTAGCAGAAGAAGCAATGCTTCCATTGTAAGGTCGGAGAAGCGCTGTTCAAGCGCTCGACGTTCTTCACCAAAGCAACTTGAGATTCCTAGTTCCTCATCAAAAAGTTCACTAAAAAGTAGGAGAACCATGTCTCCTATGGAAAGAACGGATAAACGTTCTGCAAGTGCTCGCAGCTCACGACTGTCACAAACACAATTCGAGGTACTAAATTCCTCAAAACGTTTACAGTTTGCCTCCCCGTCCTACCCCGAACTGAGGTCTAAAACCTCGCGCAGTAAACCCTCGCTGAACGAGATGGAAGTTTTAAACGTTGATCGAGAACAACAAAGGGTGTCTTCTCCTAAATCACCCGCAGGGAAGCTACGAAGTTCACCTACATCTGAAAAAAGTGCAAATAACGCGGAGGCTACAAACTTGATTTAATGGTCAAAATTGAGAATATTTGATATATATTTTCATCGACTTTCGACGCATTGACGTTTCGTCTGAAATAGCAGACGCTCTGTGTAAATAATATACGTCAGATTGCTGTTTTAAGCAATGCTTTTTACGAATAAATGTTATTGAATGTTTTATTTTTGTGATTGGTTAAAAAATAATTGTAAATGGCCTTTCCACTGTTATCCCAAAGATCGGTTAATCGATTAAATCTCCTTCACTCGATCTTACAGGGGGTAGTAAAAATTTCGAACTTTCCAAGAATTACTAAAATTACGAAAATTGGCAGAGATACGCAAAAGTTTCACACAAGATCTCGTGGGGATCCGCTGCGAATTTCATGAAAATTCGCCATTTTAAATTCGCAGTTTCTCAAGATCATGCTTAGATGTAATTTAAGGATTTTTTGTAGCTTTGCGAATTTGTGTGTGTCGTTCCTTATCCAATAACGCCGCTGGCCATCGAGGCGTGCACAAGATGGAGAACACTGTCGCATTGAGCAAGCGAAGTGAAAATCTGAAAATGCTGCCACCATCTTGTCACTTTGATGGGGGTTGAAATTAACTCGTGTTAAAGGGGCACTGTCGCGCCGAAATAGCAAAATTTCGCTTACCTTATATCCACGTTATATCACCAAATGCCACCAAATATATAACGTAATAAGATAAAAAGATTCTATAAAGCAAAACAGAAGAAGTAGTTTGGAGATAAAGTGCAGGATTACAAAGATGGAAGTGGATTGCATCAGTTCATCAAATTTGATTTCGTGACAGGCGGTCAAGAATCTAGTGGAATTTTAAACGTTAGTTTGCAGTCATCCCTTCAGGCAATTTTTTTCTTCCTATTTTAAGATAATAAAGTTAGCTCCTGGCCACAATCATGAAAACACGATATTTCAGCCGTACCCTACTCGCGCGCTGTCTTTCCTAATAAAATCTGCTTAGTTAATCCAGTTTGGCGCGACTATGTTACAACAGCTGATTTAAATGTCGAACTTAATTTGGCCATCCTGTTTTATTTTTTCGTGAGCAAGCGCCATGCTTGACTGGTTCCAGTTTGGGTTATCATATCACAAGCAAAGGCGCTCTGATGCGCCGCAATATGCCATTTTTATCTTCATGCTGACGTTGTTTACTATGTACAACTACCAGTGGGGCACGGGCGAGTCGAGTTTTTTTCTTATTCAGAGTAAATATATTAACGTGACTGAACAAAGCATCAGGCGATCTTTCATCATGGGTTGTAGAAGCTAATCTCTTTCCCGGGGGTAGGGATATACGATTGCCTAATATGATCAAACGCCCGGGGGTAGTGCCATTTGATCGCCCAATGGCAGCCTTGGATGGGGCATTTGAACATCATTGGCCCGGGTTGGGGCGGGGAGTTTTCCTAAATGCCATTTTTCCGCCACTTAGCAAGGATTTAATGGATATACCTCGTTCACATTTCAAGCAACGGAAAAACCCTTCGCTCAGCTTGATTTTGATTTTGGGGGTATGTTTGGGAGGAAATAGTTTTTCTCAAAGGATTTGTAAAATTTAGAGAAATAAAAAATATTGAAGATATAATGTAGTTTTCAAATTAGAATTTGAAGTTAAAAATTAGTAGATGGACACCAGTCTTTCAAATTAAAAGTGAGGGTATACGTTTCAAAATGGAAGGGGAATTTGTTTGTTCATTACATACATATACAGCTATTTCAATTAACGTTGTCGGATGAAAGCTCAAAGCCTATAAGCCAAGACCGCAAGGTAGTGTGGATAGTTGTTCATAGCAACTGTGGTGAATTTATACATAAAAATCCCATACTACCTTGCGGTCTTGGCTATGAGCTTTTTTCATCCGACAATGTTAACAGGCCATTTCCGAGTTGCTTTTAGCCTCTCTATTAAAGCGAGGCTAGGTGCGAAACCTTTCATATGAAAATGAGTTTTCATTCACATGCAAATACGTTTTATTTGCATGTGAATGAAAACTCATTTTCATATGGAAGGTTTCGCACCTAGCCTCGCTTTGATAGAGAAGCTAAAGGCAACGTGGAAATGGCCTATTGAAATAGCTGTATACATTTTATTGAAGCTCCCTTTACAGGGCTTTTCAGCCACAATATACTAATTAAGACAAATTACAAATAAAAATAAAAATCATAGAACTAAGAGCATTTTCACAAGTCTCTTCTTAAAAATACTGCAGTCCGCTACTTCTTTAAGATCTTTGGGGAGTCTGTTCCAACATATGTGGCGCCCCTATAGGAAAAAGATCTCTGCCCAGATTTTAATCTGCATCTCGGTAGATTCGGATCTTTCTTATATCGTGTATTTCTGTCGTGAACATCTAGTCTACGTGTAATTTTTTGACTAAGATAGTCTGGCACTTGTCCATTTTGGCACTTGTGTACCATAATGCAGTCTTCTCAGTTCTTCTTCTTCCACAGTTCTTCTGATTGCTTGTTTTGACAGTGTTATTATAGAAACGTTATAATTTAGTAAGGCGAACACACGATACAATAGTGAACTTTTTTTATCTCGTGAAAACGCGAAGCGTTGAACGAGATATAGCAACGGGACTGACAATTATGCACATTAGTCACTCGATCGCTCACTGGGCTGTTAACTTTTTAGTAATTCCCCAGTGCAATTACGTCATGTCTTGTTTCACACAACGCATATTTATGTTATGCTAAGAGGTTTTCATCGTTTAAATTGTCATTTAAGTTATTTACCGCAGTGACGCCACTAAAAGTCAAGTTTAATATAAATATGTTCCTCAGGTGTACAGCTCTATAAACCATGATTTTTTGGGGGTGAAGAATCTTTTATTTAGAGCGTTCGTATACACGAGATGGCTCATAGTAGCATTTGATTCTTTTTTAGTGTATTTTATTTTTACTCTTTAGCGTCTCTTCTCTGAAAAACCAACAAGCATCGAACTTACAAAATACAAAATAAATCTTACATGCCAATCAAAGGAAACTCTCTTCGACCCAACACACATTTCTGGGACCGAATTCACCCATATTTTTTCGGCTTGCACCATTGTGAATCCATTTTGTTCTATCCAAGGCAGAGTTTCACGGTCACAGCGACATCCATTATACAAAGTCGGCCACAAAAGTGACTTTGAGACAAGCTGCTGAAGAATGTACTGCAAAGTCCAAGGCTTTCCTAGTAAAAGTAGAGGAAGAGAGGGAGGAAGAGGACGGACTAATACTTCCAACAAGCTGATATTTTACATGAAAACATCATGTCACACACAAACACTACACTTTTAACCTCTTCTAAGCAGACAGTTGGGGGTGTTTACATGGAGAGAGGAAGATCCTGCCACTAGGATCAGGCTTTCTGTTCACATGCAAAGGGTTGTACTTGTCCCTAGCACTAGGATCATCTTAGCTTATAGGTTGGAAGATCCTAGTGCTAGCAAGATCGTAGCTGCAGGTAAACAGTGTATGCTAGGATGATTCTAGTGCTAAGGACAACATGGTGACAGCTGAGCAATCGGCAAAAGCCCACAATTCCGTATGTCCTTGCCATTTAAAAGTTTACATAGATGACCATAATCTGAGAGGCTACAACATTCGGGCCACTTTTGTTTGCTAGATACTCAGCTCAAATTGGAGAGTTGGGAACAAGTAATGAGCTGTCAATCAAGATCTTTTCTGACAACTCAATGTTCAAACAGATCAGAATGTACTGGGAGATTTCCAAGAAGCCCAATGTGAGCTTGATAACAACCAGCCTCCTCCAAAAAAGAGAAGAAAGAAAGCAGCAGTCTCTCAAAAGAAATGGAGCTAAAAACAATAAAATATATGTTTGTTAAAGCGCTCATTGACTTCACCTGGTAACCGCTCAGAAATCCAAACTGCTACCACATTTCTTTTTTCAAACCAAATTAAAATTTCTTCTGCCTTCTAGTATGATTCTAGTGCAAGGATCTCCCCCACTTCATGTAAACAGCCCATGGAACCAGCCAATACATATAAACACAACATTAACCTCCAAAAAGTGGACAACTTTTCTAAATAGACAGAAAAACATGGCCCAAAGGGTGTCCTTTTTAATATGGAAGTTCCATTGTAATGTTATAAAATTATGTGGTTCAACAAGTTAGTACAGACATTGCCATACTAGTACCAACCTGCTACATGTTCCATGAAAAAGAACCTTCCACCCTGTAACATAATAGACAAACCAGAGTTGATTAAAACTTAAGGTACAAATTCATGTTGGAGAATAGAATAATTGAGGAAAACATAAACAATCAAAACAAACAAACCCAAAGAAAAAATGGGAAACACCAGTATTTTAATACTTGCAAATAATAGATTGAGGCAGAATGAAAATTGAAATTGTGTATAAATATACCGTAAATTATCTATAAAAAAAATAAATGTCTTATTAACTCCCCATATGGATGGGATGATAATTCACTGATACTCATGGACCAGTGAATGATCCGACCTCACTGTCCCACAAGTCTACCAGACAAACATGGCTAGCACAGCCACCTTTGCATTTTGTAGATATAAACAAGGGGGGCATATATATACCCATATAAAGCTTCTGCCTCAAGTTAATTGCTTCTCTCTTAAGCTTGGTTCCCACTAGTGGCGTAAGCAAATCGGAATTGCAAGAACCTAACGATCTAGTGGAAATCAAAATGATGTAAGCAGATAGTAAGCAACAGAAACAGAAGCGGAGTCGGAAAAAAAAGGAAACCAACTGATCCTTCCAATTCCATCAAGCTTCCGAATCTGACTGACCCCATTTTTTAAAATTACACTAGAACCTAAGACTTCTTACGCTTCTGACTCCGACTCCCCTTCCGATTATGTCGCTAGTGGGAACCAGACCTTATAAACTTCTGGTAGCATACATAGAAGATAAGACATGGGTGTGTGGAGATATGAATTTAGCAAAACTTTGTTCTGAAGACAGGGATGAATTATTTTCACACAATAATTGAGTGAAAATAATTTATGTATATGTTATGTTTCTGTAATGTCGTAAACTACAACACTGAAAGTAGTCCCTCTTCCCTCTCAGGAATAGTTGAACGGGCAATCACCACAGTGCATGCAAAAATCATGTGGCAATGTGCATCTCCCCTGGGGGGGGACTTCCATATAAAAATGACAGGGGTGCTCATCGGAAATTTTCAAAAAACACCCTAAAAGGTACCAGAATCTCGTTTGATGGGTATGGCTCAAAAGAAGTTTTACCCCTAAGAGGTACCAATTCAAAACAAGTAATTTTTTGTCATTTTTTTGGCTCTATACCCTAAAAGGTACCACAATAATTTCAGTGGTGGTCATTTTAGATTTTTGTACCCTAAGTGGTACCAATCTACACATTTTGACCCCTAAAAGGTACGAGGAGCACCACGTCATTTTTATATGGGAGTCCCCCCCAAGGCATCTCCTTGCTTGCATGATTGCCCACTCAGCTATTCCAAAGAGAAAAGAGGGACTGCTTGTAGTCTGAAAATGTTGTAATGTTGTGTTGCTCACACTGGTGACATAAAGCATTGATATAAATTGTTTTGCATTTGTGTGACCTCACCATTATGTCATGATATCACTAAGTGTAAAACCAGGCTTATTGACTCATGTAAACAGTCCTGTAGCCATCCTGAGCCATGCTGCCTTTAACATGAGAAAACAAAATTCTGTCTGCCCAAGCCCTGTACAGTTTTTTTAAAATGCAGTTTTTGCTACAGTTGAGCACTGTGGTGAATAATCTTCCACAGAATGTCAGAGCCATCAGATCTTATAAAAAGTTTAATAATTAAATCAATCGTCTTATGTCCACTTCGTACTCCCACACAGCAAACATGTATGTATGTATGTATGTATGTATGTATGTATGTATGTATGTATGTATGTATGTATGTATGTATGTATGTATGTGAGCCCAACCCTATCCTCCCCCCTCCTTCCCCCCTCCTTCCCCCTCCTTCCCAAGACCCCCCCCCCCCCCCCCCCCCACTCCTCTCCCCGAAATAAACTTAAACAAACTCACAGGTATCAAAACTCTCTTTACTTCTTGCACAGTCTTCCTTATTTGCTCATCAGTCAGAGAACACAACAGCTTTGTACAAACAACAGCAGCAACAGAATTGTCCTCCACACCGACCTTTCCTCCGCAACTCATATCTTCGGCTGAGGCTACAACAAACTTCTTCAGGAGGATCCTGTCGCCAGCTTTCTCCAGGTTTTTCTTGAAAAGTTTCTCCACGTGTGGATTGTTATCAACAGCTATAAGTGACGTACCTTGCGGATAATCAAGAAAGTTTTGACCTGAACCGATGCCTATTTCCAAAACATCGCCTTTCAGTCTTTTTAGATGCTCATCTAGTTCGGCGAAAAGCTTTCGCTTCACGGGTGCATAAACAAGCCCAGTTAATTCTGCCCAACTGTTTCGTCCCTTGGCAAACCTCTTTTTGTACCAAGCAGAAGACACTGTAATCTTAATGGCCTTTGCTAAAATCGCAACAACGACGGCTATTATGGACAGAAGGACGAAAAGTGTGGTGAGGGCCTCCATTTTGTAATTTTGTAAAGCCACTTCCTGTGCAACGCTAGCACTTGTATTGTGGGGTCACTTGTGGAGCCTTGTGGTGACACCTAACTTTAACGCCTGTATGCGTAATGATCCCGACCCCGAAATGATCCCCGACCCCGAAATCCCCAAATCGACCCCGAAATGATCCCGACCCCGAAATGATCCCGATTTTTTTCACACTGACCCCGAAATGATCCCCAAGTAATGGCTTTCCATCCATTTTGATTCTCATTATAATATGCAGTATTCACTTATTTATTCATTTTGGACAATTCTTAAAATAAATAATTATAACGCATTTTTAGCGATTTTTCAAGAAACTATATCATTTCTTATTTTTGCGAGTGTAGCGTTTTCAACTGTAACTAATAACAAATACAAACCTATCCGCTTCTTATAGCAGACTGGCATGATTTAAAAGAGGAAACAAACATGATCGAACGTGAACATCAACAACCATATTATTTCAGCCTTCATCTAATGAGGGGGAGGATGTTGTCGAATACTTGAAAAAGAAGTACGGGGAAGGCAAAGTGACAGAAGAAATTTGCCCCAAATGCTGTAAGAAATTCCAGTGCCTATCTGCAGGTGTTTACGCCAATGAAAGCGGCCTCATGCAGTACTACGACGAGGACTGTTACATGTGTATAACGAGTGTACTAAAGATGAACAGTGGTACACATATTGAAAGTGAACAGTAGCTCTAGGGTGTAACTTCCATGTAAAATTAACAAAGGAATGTTCAAAAGATATATAGAGTCATGAAAGATACCAGAATTGGAATGCTTTTTTCGATTCGCTATTACCCTTATACGCAAGGTAACTTAGCGAAATTAAACACGAAAGTATATCTTTACTGTGACATGAGACGGAATATCAAACAGATGTTATATGAAGTAATGTTCAACTGACTTGAGCCTCTACCTTATTCATGTTCTAAACATGCAACTGTAGACAGACGCAATAGATAATTAGTGGTGCCATACAGGAGCCCAAACGTTACAAGAAGCATCCCCATCGGTGACATACAGGAAGCTACACCTTAAACTTTGACCATTACAAAAAAGCATTAAACTTAATAACGATTCTTTCGTATTGTTTTGATAGACTAGCTGTATTGTTACCATTTAAGTTTTTGATCGTATAATTATGTTGTATTTCTCGTTACTGAAATATATATATAATATGGTTGTTGATGTTCACGTTCGATCATGTTTGTTTCCTCTTTTAAATCATGCCGGTCTGCTATAAGAAGCGGATAAGTTTGTATTTGTTATAAGTTACAGTTTAAAACGCTACACTCGCAAAAATAAGAAATGATATAGTTTCTTGAAAAATCGTTAAAAAATGCGTTATAATTATTAATTTTAAGAATTGTCCAAAATGAATAAATAAGTGAATACTGCAAATAATGAGAATCAAAATATTCATTCCGGCTTTCTCTGGATGGAAGGCCATTCCATTCCAAAAATTACTTGGGGATCATTTCGGGGTCAGTGCCAAAAAAATGGGGATCATTTCGGGATCGATTTGGGGATCATTTCAGGGTCGGGGATCATTTCGGGGTCGGGATCATTTCGGGGGCTGTACAGTAACGACACGGACGTCAGGAACCGGGGAGGACTGGATCTAAAACGACGTTTTTGGAGCTTTTTAAGGGGTAAAGAATGGTAAATTCGAGACTTCGCAAAACTGCGAGACCCTTGTTTAAAAATTCGAGACCGAGACTTTAGCGTTTCTATCAAATTCGAGCCCGAGACTTTACCTCTAAAAAATCCGAGCCTGAGACTCCAAATGCTAGAAAATGTCGGGCCGATAATACTAAAACAGCTTAAAGTGGCCATGAAGTAAAAAATTATTTGATGCTCATTTGAAAGGCTTTTCAAAATAATAAAGAATGGCGTTTTCGGATTTGAAATATCTTTTTTCTTTTCAGAGATATTTGAGTTTTTGTGTTATGCAAATTAGCAAATGATGACGTCATGAATGCTTCCATTGAAAAGATAGATCACAAAATCAAGAACATCTCTGAAAATATAAGAGTGATATTATTCAAACTTGGCACCGATAATGACCTTCAAGAAAGGTACAACATGTTGCGGAGCATGCTGTAACCATGGCAATACTCTTGGCTCCAGTCAGTCCCTTTCTGTTGTAAACCATATATCTCAATTTCCTATCAAATCAGGTGAGACAGACACGACAGTCCTGCTCGAAACCGAGCCCATGTTGCTGTAGGTCTCCTAATAACTCATATAAAGTGAATGATGTTTGGTTAAGACAAAAATTGGGAAGGTCAGTTCTGCAAAAACTTGATCTGGAAGCAAAACCGTTGCCATGATAACAGCACAATAGGTGTCACTTTATACCTTGTCTGATGTTCATTGCTGGTACCAAGTTTGAAGAGCACCGCTCTAATAGTTCTAAAGATATTCTATATTTTATAAATTTGTCTTCTTTTAGAGGCATTGATGACGTCATCACTTTTTACACAAAAACTTGAATATCTCCGGAATGAGAGGCAACATTTCAAAACAGAAAGCACTATTCTTCTTGTCTTTAAAAAGTCTTTCAAATAAGCTTCAGTTATTTTTTACTTCATAGGCACTTTAAAACGTGACTGAAATCTCCAACGGAAGCTGAGATTTACGAGAAAAATTACGAGACTCCATGATCCAAATTATCAAAAATCGAGACTTCGAGACTTCGAAAATTATAGCGAGCCTGAGATTCCGAGACTCCAATTTCAAATGGCGAGAATTCGAGACTCGGTGAATATTTTCCGAGACGCATCATTTCCGATAGACCATTTTACCCCTTTTTTAAGCAACTACAACGGCGACGGCAGCGAGAACGGCACAAAACAATAGATTTAATGGGCGAAAACATTGCTTCTGCACGTGAGTGTTGCATTTTGGTACATTTCTTTGCCGTTCCCTGTACATGAAATTATAGAAAAACTTTAACCGCGCATGCAAGGCTGATCAGACAGCAAATTTGTTCGATTTCGGTTAGACAAAACTAACCTTCATCAGGGACTAGGAATAGGTCTTGTGGAGAACGTGAACACACGACGGTTAATTTTCAGGTGTGGATTTAGGGGAGGGGTGCAAGGGGATGCGCCCCCCCCCCCCCCCCCCCCCCTGAGATGACCTGCATCATCATCATCATGTGAAACAAATTAAGTCATATGAATAAAATCATATGTTGGAAACTGTGCATTCTAAGGATTAAACATATTCTACAATATCATAGCCTGCGAATACAGCCGCCTCTCATCGCTCCCGGCCGCTAGGGGCGTTCGCGCGAACGCCCCTAGCGGCCGGGAGCGATGAGAGGCGGCTGTATTCGCAGGCTAACAATATCAGAGTTATGAGTCTGACTCAGCATTTGTGTCTGATCCAGGCTCATCAAATGTTCTCCACTGTTTTTCAAACTCATCACTACACAAATTCTTCTTACATCCTTGCTGTACACTATTTTCCTCTTCAGCTAACTTCATTTTCTTTTGCTCACTTGCCTCAGAAAGCTTCATGTTGTTAAATTTTTACTTAAATGCATTTATAATTCCTACTCGTTTTTCGGCTGCTGACCCCAAACCACCCCCTTCCCCCTCCCACCGCCTGCCGGCCGTATTGGGTGTGGTATTTGGAAAAGGTAGCCGAACGTTAAGTCACAGGGTTAGTGGCTACCTCGAGGTCCATAGTATATATTCCGACCTTGAGGTAGCCGTTAATTCATTGGGTTAGTGGCTACCTCGAGGTCCAAAGAATATATTCCGATCCCAAGGTAGCCGTTAAGTCATTGGGTTAGTGGCTACCTTGAGGTACATAGTATACATTCCGTCCTCGAGGTAGCCATACGTTATTGGGTTAGTGGCTACCTTAAGGTCCATAGTATATATTCAGACCTTGAGGTAGCCTTAAATCATTGAGTTAGTGGCTACCTTAAGGTTCCTAGTATATATCCCGACCTTGAGATAGCCGTTTAGTCATTGGCTCAGTGGCTACCTAGAGGTCCATACTATCTATTCCGATCCAAAGGTAGCCGTTAAGTCATTGGGTTAACAACAACAAACAACAACAACAACAACAACAACTTTATTCATTTAAAGTTTAATTACAATTTACAATGACCCGCAGATAGCAAGAGCTAATCGAGGTGGGCAGTGTTTGTGTTTGAGGTCGATATATAAATATATGTATAATGTTAGTGGCTACTTTGAGGTCCATAGTATATATTCCGACCCCATGCTAGGTGTAAGTCATTGAGTTATAACAACAATAATGGCTTTATTCAAGTGTCAGGAAATAAGAAATAGCCGAAGGGTAATACTAAGGGGCCAACCATTTAACTTTTGAGGGGAGGGGTGGGTGATTTCTGGTCAGCAAGAAATTTTTTTTCTAGAGACCTGGTGTGCAGGATTTTTTTTTCCCTTCTCAATGCTTTGCAGGATATTTTTTTTCCCTTCTCAGTTCTCTGCAGCATTTTTTTTCCTGAAGAAGGGTCAGTCCAAGTTTTCCAAAAATTGATTTACATTTACATTGTGGCTATTGCAGCAATAGTCCTGATATGGAGCCTAAGATTTTGTAAGCTTTACACAATCTTTCTTCTTTGCTGTACAAATACCATTCGTGTTCTGTGTATCACACTTTTAGTCATATCCCACAAGCCCTACATTTTCACTGGTTGTTATCTTTATGTATTGTGGGATACTTGAGGCCATTAGTATCAGCTATGCCTTGATGATGAGGCCTAACAAGGGCTTAGGCTGAAATAGCTGTCCATGGCTGCTAATGCTTGGGTTCAGTTCCTTTTATTGGTAGCTAAGGGGTAATACTTGCTACCTATGTGGACTTTGTGCCCTATTTGTGGCTACAGTTGACATTGTGCACTTTAGTGTGTAGTATGTAGTGTGTAGTATTCTGTGCATTACACTTTTAGCCACATCCCACAAGCCTTAGGTTTCCACTGCTATGCTTTTGTATTTAGTCATTCTTTACACTCATGTCATATGAAGTCATTATAATATTGTCATATCATAAAGTGATGCACATCAAGGAAATGTAACAGAGATTCCAACCACATCTGATGGAAAATAGGGACTAATTATTAGCGCCGTGGGCGCTATTTCGAGCGCCGAAGGCGCGAGTTTCTAGGGGGGTCCGGGGGCATGCCCCCCCGGGAAATTTTGCAAATTTAGGTTCTCTCAAGTGCCATTTCCTGCATTTTGACATCATTCCGGCCTGAGTTATTCTATAAGGTCTATTCTCATCACACACATCTTTGTGCTTTTCTTTACTGTCGTTAATCCACCTTTTCAGGCACTACCTGCACAAGACCTCTGTTTAGCTTGTGAGGAATCATGTACTTTCTTCATGAATACATCGTCGAAAAAATTGGCAGACTGAGAATAGCTTGGGCACCGAGAATGTATAGAGGTTCCCAAGCACCTCTTCCCTCTATACCGCCTTTCTACTTCCTCTGCTCACAGCTTTGATATTTCCTCTTGGCGCTTGGATTCAAGGGCATTTAACTCATCTTGAGTAAGTGATAAGACCTGATCTTGATTAAAGCCCCCAAATAGAGGCACCTTTGGAACAGGAATGGAACGGCCGTCACCAGTTGCTTCATTCAAGCTTCTCGTCACCTGTTCAGCAATGTGTGACCTTGAGTCATTAGGTGCATAATGAATGCGAGCCTGTAAATCTAAATTGAAAACTTGGAAATATTCGGCCATCCTAATTTGAACCAGCCTCTCATGAGATGACACACCTGGGTCAGTATCACTTGTCTGGATATCTATGGGTCTATTAAAGATACCACCAAATCCAGAGTTTAAAAGGAAGCAAGAGAAGAATAGTTACAGTTTCGCTGATGATTTTGAACAACTCTCAGTCTAAATAATAAAATAGCTTTGTAACATTTTTTTCTTCCTTACAGCACTGCAAGAATTTTTTTTCTATTCCATTTGTACTGCATGCAATTTTTTTCTTTCGACAAGCGCTTGCAGGAAATTTTTTTTCAAAATCACCCACCCCCCCCCCCCCCCCCCCCCCTCAAAAGTTAAATGGTCGGCCCCTAACTGGTAACACTTAAAAACTAGTTATTAAGATAAAATAGTGTCTATTTACAAACTATTATAATTATAACTACATTTTTTAATTTAAGATTTAGGAATTTAAGCTTGTAAAAAAACGGTTAGCGGCCACCTCGAGGTCCATAGTTATATAATCATGAAAACACGATAATTCAGCCAGGACGTTTTCCTCTTAAGACAGTTCGCGCTGTCTTTGCTAAATCTGCTTAGTAAGGTCTAGTAAGTCCAATTTAGCTCGTCTATGATACAACAGATGCAGGGCTCCTATGGTTTCCAGCCTTGAGCTGAAAGGGCCACCCTGATTAAATAAAGTTTTACTACTTTACTACCATCAGATGATTCAAATGTCGAACTCAATTTGGCGATCGTTTTTTCTTTCGCGAGCAAGCGCCATGCTTTACTGTCGTTACTGGTTACAATTTGCGTTATCATATCGCAAGCAAAAGGGCTCTGGTTAGTTTCCTACACAGCCGTTATCAGGGCTCGTCACGCAACGCTCCTGAGCCCTAATAACGGCTGCGTAGGAGACTACGCTCTGATGCACCGCAATATGCCATTTTCAAGCTCACGTAATTTACTACAACCACCAGTGGGGTACGGGGCGAGTCGATTTGTCAAAATATGAATGTGACTGAACAAAGCATCAGGCGATCTTTCACCATGGGTTGTAGAAGCTAATCTCTTTTCCGGGGGTAGGGATATATGGTTGTCTGATATGATCAAATTCCCGGGGATTGCCCAATGGGGGATGTTAAAGGTTCGATTTGATCTGTACAAAAGTAAAGTTACAAGTAACAACCATTAACTTTTTTTTAGTGTGATAGTGATTTAGATAGTGATTTAATTTGATTTTTCTTATATTTTATTTTATTTATAGTTGGCGTGATATCCTATGGATTTTGCCGACTTAATGAATGTAAATGTAAATGTAAATGTAAATGTCCACAATTAGCTAGTAAGCTAAATACTTTGACACTCAAATAAAGTTTACTACTACTGCTGCTGCTGCTGCTGCTGCTACTGCTACTGCTACATATATACTGCTACTGCTACATATATACCGCTACTGCTACTGCTAACTGCTACTGCTACTGCTACTACTACTACTACTACTACTACTACTACTACTACGTAGTCCTTGTAGAGAGGTGGTCATTATAGAGATCGTCATTTGTGGAGGTTCGAAAGTCTTTCAAATTACATTGAGGGCATACGTTTCAAAATTGAAGTTACTCAATACGATACGATACAATAGTGATTTTTCTTTTTTAGTGTATATTTTCTTTTTAGCGTCCCTTCTCTGAAAATCCAACAAGCATTGAACTTACAAAATACAAAATAAATCTTGTATACCAATCTAAGGGAACTCTTTTCGACCCAACACACATTTCTGGGGCCCAATTCACCCATGTTTTTTCAGCTTGCACCATTGTGAATCCACCTTGTTCTATCCAAGACAGAGTTTCACGGTCACAGCGACATCCATTATACAAAGTCGGCCACAAAAGTGACTTTGAGACAAGCTGCTGAAGAATGTACTGCAAAGTCCAAGGCTTTCCTAGTAAAAGTAAGCAAACACAATGCGTTAGTTCGATCTGACCATAATGAAATTATCCTGAGTAAACAAAAAATTAATGAATGCTAATCTATTAAAGAAGACATTATTAGGAGGCAGAAATATAAAGCTGTAGATGGCATTGGTATTTTAAAATAGCGGTACATTAAATCTTTCCTTTATACTGAGAGTAATCTGCAATCAGATGTTTAGTTTGTTTGTTTGCTTCTTGTTTAGTTAATCACATATTACGCTATATTTTCCCACCAGAGCTCGGGTGAACAAACGCCCTAATTTTTCCCATTCCCTGGGCCCAGTTGGTCTGGGCAACAACCTAGGAGACTGCTGACTATGTAGGTATATATTGAGCTCCAAAGTTCATGTGTGCCCTCTCTTTTCATGAATCATTAATTTTGAGGACTTCAGCATTGGGGACCCTCCCACCTCCCCGCAGCAATGACCACCATGCCAACTTGGTGCTCTCACTCCCTTTTACCTCTGAAATAGCTCCTTTCGCACAACTTAACAATGCCCGGGTGATTGCGAGCAAGGGATCCAATGAGAATTAGTTACGATTCAAACTGATTAAAATTCCTCCTGTAGGATGGGGTGGAAAGTGGGGGCCTTTAGAAACTGTAGTGGTACTATACCACCTGACCTTTGCAAATCCGGTTCTTTGACTCAATTTTTTTAACTAAAAATGTTACTAGGTGGGGTGGGGGTGGGTGGATTTGGATGGCAGAAATAAGGGAATTATACCAGAGAAAAGATGGTGGAGATTTTTTGTTTTTTTATTGAAATAGTTCAAAATAAGCAAAAACAAAGGGGAAGAAACAGCTAAGGAAAGGGAGGGATATGCGAGATAGGAGCATAAGCTGCAAGTTTAGATGCGCCAGTCCTCCCACTCGCTGGGAATGACCTTTTTCTTACTCCCTTTCAGACCTGAGTGAGCAGGACGTATCAGGAAGTGTTAGGGAGGAGGAGGAGGGCAAATATTTTCAACAAGCTGGTAATTTACATGAAAACATCATGTCACACACAAGCATTACCCTTGTAACCTCTTTTAAGCTGACACTTGGGGTATGTTTACATGGAGGGAGGAAGATCCTGCCACTAGGATCAGGCTTTCCCTTTACATGCAAAGGGTTGTTCTTGTCCTTAGCAATAGGCTCATCCTAGCTGATAAGTAGGACAATTCTAGTGCTAGCAAGATCCTAGCTACAGGTAAACAGTGTATGCTAGGATGATCCTAGCACAAGGGACATACTTGTGTTGAAAAACATGACACCTGAGCAATCTGCAAAAATCCTTGCCATTTAAAACTGTAGATGACCATTCTGAGAGGCTACAACATTCGGGCCACTTGTTTGCTAGATACTGGGCTCAAATTAGTGAGTTATTGAGATTTGAATTTACAAAATGTTATAATTTAAATTAGATGACATCCGGTGACTACCCAGGACTTTGCCATTATTTCTACTCCAATTTACATTCACAGTTTATAACTGAAGGATAATTAATTTGAGAAATACTAAATATAAACTGTGTACAGTCAATTGATTCGTAAAAATATTACTTGGAGGTGAAAACAAGTAGTTGTATTAAAAATGAATACTGGGTTGATGACATCTAATTAACATTTTGTAAATTCAAATCTTTATAACTCACTAACGCAATGTTCAACTATTCAACTATTCAATGAACGTAGAGTTGATTCTGAAAATATGTATTTAAGGGTTATGAAGGCACTTTTATATGGAAGTTCCACTGCAAAATTGTTATAAATTGATGTGGTTCAACAAGTTAGTACAGACATTGCCATACTAGTACCAACCTGCTACATGCTCCATGAAAAAGAACCTTCCACCCTGTAACATAATAGACAAACCAGAGTTGATTAAAACTTAAGGAACAAATGCACGTTGGAGAAATTATATAATAAATGTGAAAACATAAACAATCAACACAAACAAACCCAAAGAAAAATACTATGCAACACCAGTATTTTAATACTTGCAAATAATAGATCATGATCGAGGCTGAATAAAAATTTAAATTGTGTATAAATATAAACAAGAGGCTTCAAGCAGCCTATACTCATGCGCATGCGTAAGAAAGTTTTACGATATATTTTAAACATGATAAGAAGATGTCTGACATGGAGAAAAGTTACTTCTTTCATTCAGTCATCGTTCCTGCAAACCACCTTGTTTACTATTGAATGTTTTGGAAATGAAGGCTGTACCACAATGAAGCCAGTGATTCTTCTAAGTCTTATATATACCTAACGTGAACATTAGTAATGTAAGTAGGATTGTAGGAGACGCTGTCGTGACACTTCAGTAACGCTGTTTTACCGGAAGTGAGAGTAACCGGAAGTCGCTAAACATGTTGGAATGTGGTGTTGTTCACACTGGTGACATAAAGCATTGATTGCGTGCGTCTGCGAACCCGATCCTAATTTCGTGTTGAATGTCCTGTATCATGTGTTGGGTGTCCTGTGCAATTTCCTAGCGGAAAAAATCGAGATTTTTTCTCATGCTTGGACATCCGATTAGCCCCCCCCCCCCCCCCGAAGATTCTTTTGTGTTTTTCAGGGGCAAATTCACGGGTGGGAACTGGTATCTACTTTGGCCTCACTGTCACAGAGCTTGCTGCTGATCGGAGAAGGACGCTTTCATATACGCAGCTTTAGGCTTTTCAATGGCCGGAAAAAGTTGAGAATTGACTGATTTTTATCACATAGCAAGTGAAGTGAAGCCTGGCAGAGGTTTGACGGCAAAATCAACCACGGACATTTCAGGGTCTGTTTACGAACGCTGTCGATCTGCGTCAATCTCTACACAATTCATCGGTCTCTGTAATTCGGCAAGTTAAATAATGGTTCGCTGCGATTTTTTTCTGTTTGGATCCAACAATTCTTCCCTGTAACTTATGCCCGCATGTTTTTGCTCGCTGTCGTTGCTGTAAAGGGCTGCATCACGGTGTTACTTCGTTTGCTTATCTCATCATTGCTATTTTACTAAATAACATTCGCTTTGTTTGTGATTTTGTTTAGTTTTATTGTAGATCGTGTAAGCTTATGTTTGAATCACATCATCTTAATTACATCTGTGCTGCTGTTTGTCAAATATTCAATGTTATTCGCTTGATATATTTGCATGTATGTAAACGTAAACAAAAAGTAACGCAAATGTCACGCTGTTTCATCCCTGTCATAGCAAAATGTTCACGAGTTCCTTGCACTCTCAAGTGGCGGTGAACAAAAACATTTAATAGCATGGTGTGAATCGACATCTATACTGTTTCTTTCAATTCAGCTTTTAACGAACATGTCAAACACACTCTTAATCTCTGATTATTACTAGTATAAATTTGTATTTTGTCTTTGTGTGCCTCACCATTATGTTGTGATATCAAACCCTGAAACAATGGCTACACTTGTAAATTACACTTGTAAAAGTTTTATTAAATTGACCCCAGGCTTAATGTCTCATGTAACGTACCTCCCCAAGCCCCTCACACCCCACCCCTCACACCCCACCCCTCACACCCCACCCCTCCCGCCCACCCTCCCTATAATAAACTTAAACAAACTCACAGGTATCAAAACTCTCTTTACTTCTTGCACAGTCTTCCTTATTTGCTCATCAGTTAGAGAACACAACAGCTTCGTACAAACAACAGCAGCAACAGAATTGTCCTCCACACCGACTTTTCCTCTGCAACTCATATCTTCGGCTGAGGCTACAACAAACTTCTTCAGGAGAATCCTGTCGCCAGCTTTCTCCAGGTTTTTCTTCAGAAGTTTCTCCACGTGTGGATTGGCATCAACAGCAATAAGCGACGTACCTTGCGGATAATCAAGAAAGTTCTGACCTGAACCGATGCCTATTTCCAAAACATCGCCCTTCAGTCTTTTTAGATGCTCATCTAGTTCGGTGAAAAGCTTTCGCTTTACGGGTGCAAAAACAAGCACAGTTAATTCTGCCCAACTGTTTTGTTCCTCGGCAAACCTCTTTTTGTACCAAGCAGAAGACACTGTAATCTTAATGGCCTTTGCTAAAATCGCAACAACGACGGCTATTATGGACAGCACGGCGAAAAGCGTGGCGAGGGCCTCCATTTTGTAAAGCCACTTCCTGTGCAACGCTGGGCCCACGTGTAGGGTTGCGAGCATTTGCGAGCATGCGAACACTGTGTCCCCGCCCCCCACCCGGGGGGTACTCCCCGAAGAGTTGGGTGGGGGTGTGCGGCACGCTTCTTAAACCCTTACCCTATTTCAGACCAAAATATGCAATTTTCCCTACCGTATTTCAGACCTGACCAAACATTCGATACCCTATTTCAGACCAGGAAGTGCTTCCGTTTGCGTAAACATTTGAGAAGGGCTTCTAATTCCCGATGTTAATCAAACCGCATTTCTCAAAGGATGAAAAAAGTAGCTTTATCTAAAAACCATACCCAATTCCAGACCAGAGTGAGCAAACCACACCCTATTTCAGACCAAAATGGTCAAAATCTATACCCTATTTCAGACCAAAACGGCTTGACCAAAACGGCATTTAGGGCCGCACATACCTATATAGCTTGTATGAGGGAGTACTCCCCCCCCCCGGGGGGGTCCTTGCGAGCAGGAGCAGTCTTTAAATTTGTCTTGCAAGCAGAGAACACTTTAGAAAAAACAACAGGCGAGCAGCGAGCACTTCGTAAATTTCACTCATTGTTGTGCACTTATTAGTCTGACCATCAACCAATTACAGCTAATAATAATTATGGTAAAAACGGCAAACTGATCCTTACGTCAAGAAGAAAAGATAGAGACAGAAGTGAAATAAAAAAATAATAAACACTTGAATATATTTGCCCGACATTTCGGTTTGCAAAACAAACCTTCTAC
Source organism: Cladopsammia gracilis (assembly GCA_022457155.1). Lineage (NCBI taxonomy): Eukaryota > Metazoa > Cnidaria > Anthozoa > Scleractinia > Dendrophylliidae > Cladopsammia > Cladopsammia gracilis. Next base: position 597,384 of record JAJGOT010000291.1, read on the forward strand.
GAGGGCTAGAAAACAAATATATTCAACTGTTTATTATTATTTTTTTTATTTCACTTCTGTCTCTATCTTTTCTTCTTGGCATAAGGATCAGTTTGCCGTTTTTAACAATTACTATTTCAAGATTTTTACTGATCCAGGTCTACGATAGATCCGGTACTCTGTCTTCATTCGTTTGTCGTTGTGGTTTTACTGTTATTATAGTTTTTGAATAGTAATTATGCCACGTTTGATGCCAAATTACGTCATGCTTTCACGTGGCAGTCGAGACTAAGAAAGCAGGAACAGGATCAGGAACAGGATCGTCATGTTAGAAAATCCTCTTTTGTCGGAATTTGAAACTTCCAAATAGTTTTTATTAAAAATATGGCCTTAAGTCGCTAGGCGTTTATCTACTCCCTCGGGATAAAAAAAAAGTCCGATTAACGAGAATCCGTGCATGCGAGCAATTGCGAAAATTTTGCGAGCACGAGCAAGTGAGCACTCATCTAAATTTTGCGAGCAAATCGAGCAAAGGCCACATTTTGCGAGCACTTGAAAATTTTAAGGTGCCATTCGATACCCCTACTATGTAGAACAGCGAAATTATAGGATTTATCATAGGCGAGAAAAATTCATGTTGTTCATAAATGTACGAAATTGCAAATAAAGTCCTCCTTTGAACACACCTGTGTTGTCTTTTTTTTTCGTTTCTTGTGTTCCTATACGGGTATGTGCCGCCCAAAGGAGTCGTGATTTTGGGACTCCTGATCTAGATCGATGCATCCATTTTAGAGACGTTTCCTAGAACGGGGAATAATATTCGAACGCACGAAAGCTTCAAATTACCAGCAGCCATTTGAATTTATTTATTCATAGATAATTTGCTAAACAAAATTCTAGAACAGGGCCTGATTCAAATTGATTTATTTTTAGAACGGGGTTCAAATTTGGAGACCCGGGCGGCACATACCCACCTAAAACACTGCCTGAGAACCCCTCCCCCACTCCCGGGAGTTTCAGGCGTTCCATAGAGGCGATTCGAGGTTTGCCTGAGCGGCTAGGAACGGCTAGCGGGTCGATTTTGCACGGAGCCTAGTTCATCGTTCAGACAGGGCTAAAATCGATCCAAATTAAGTCTCGGGCAGGCGCGTTTCTATCTTTAAGCAAATAAGCACGGGCTTACAAGTCGTTCGGACGGCATTAGAACGAAAATAGATTCACAAAGCTCGGCTGCTCGACTCAGCGGTAATCCAACTGTAGACTTAGTGTGGACCGTGTAGAGAGTGAATATCCCTGCAGAAACGCCAGAGATGTACTGCAAAACGGACGTGTATTTTAGATTACGTTTATTTTAAAACGATAATTATTAAAGCTAAAAAAAGAAAGCTTGTGGGATCTTTTGTACCAAGAAAGCTAATATCTATAAGCATTTAGAACGAAAATGTCCACAATTACAAATAAAAGTGTCAAGTATATACTGGTGATATTTAATCATATTCACCGAATCTGGACTGTGAATCCATTATTGTGATATTCAGTTTTGGTATGACATCTTTCGTTGGCTCAGGAAGCACCTTCAAAACCGTCTATACGATATACAAAGGAGAGCAATATGTATATAAAAGGAGAGCAAGGTTACGTAACCTTGTTCTCCTTTGTATATGGTATATTAGACATTAGTATCACCCAACTAGGGGACTAATGCAAATCCTGCATTTTGATTGGCTACTCTACTAGGGGTCTAATAATAATAGTCATCGAGTAGCGAAATTCGCCGGTTTTATTTTTCGTTTTATTCCCAAATAAATATTTCTTCAACTTGCAATTGCTTTTTTTTATTATTGCCTTTTTCTGTCCGACTAGTTGGGTGATACTAAAACAATTAGACCCTTCGCCCTCAAGGGCCACGGGTCAATAGCCCATTCGGCTTCGCCTCATGGGCTATTGACCCGTGGCCCTTGAGGGCGAAGGGTCTAATTGTTAATTATCTCTAATTGTTAATTATCTCTTTGTTTCAATTATGAATTAAGGTTTTTTTTTTGTCATATCGTGATTGTTATTTCTAGCGTTAAATTTTCTTTGTAATTTAGTTGTTTTGTCGTGTTACGTAATCTCGTTTTCCTTTGTTTTTTTTTTTTTGTTGTTGTTGTTTTTTTACTTTAACGTATAGTCACTCCCTGCCGACCTCGGGGTAGCCACTAACCCAATGATCTAACGGCTACCTCCAGGTAGGAATATATATTACCGACATCGAGGAAGCCACTAACCCAATGACTTAACGGCTACCTAGTTCCTAGAGGACGGGAATATATAGTATGGACCTCGAGGTAGCCACTAACGCAGTGGATGAGTACAATCGTTGCCATGGGGAGATGGGGGTGGGGGCTCTCATGGATGTAAACATGTGTGACTTGTCAGAAAAGGTGAATTAAACCTCCAATATAGACCAATCTGTTACGTTTTGCTCTTACGAGCGTGTCTTTCAGGGATTTACTCCTCCTGTATGATTTGATCGGAGGATTTTTGATAAATTGTGTTCAGTAAGGGCTGATTTAATTTTGTATTAAACTCCAATTTTTCATCACTATTTTTTTAAGGTTTTTCACTGCAGGATGGTGTGTGGTGATAAACGGCAATATACTCTTTGTTTTTTATCTTTTGTTGAAGTGCCAACTGTCTTAAGGCAAAGGTGACCTTTCTATTACTGCTTTGGTTAGCTTGTTGTTTCAAGGCTTAGTTTGAAGTTAGAAAGGCACTCTTCAAATGTTGTCTTTGAAGAGCTTGTTCTAAGTCGAATTACCTCGCCTTTTACGAAACCTCTTTTCACGCCTGGAGAGTGACAGGAAGTGAAATGTTTATATTGAAAGGTTTCGGACTTCTTGAAGTAAGTTTTGATATCTCGGGAAGAACTCTTTTGTGAATCTTTACCTGTTACAGTCTTCTTATAGTCTTCCATTTTTAACGCGGCTCGCTCTGCTCGCCCAATACTCCTCCAGAGAACCTGTTCACAGGCTATCTTCACAATTTCCTCAGGTTTATTAAAAAGGTATTTGCTTTTGTTTGTGGGCCATTGTCGAGTCGAGTGTTGATATGTTAGCAATATCCCACACCGCATGTTCATATAAGATTATGAACTTCAAAAGGATGTGAGCACCTAAATGTTTGAATAATATGCAAAATATCAGCATATTTCCACTAAAATAATATCAGTATACGATCGTATTTGTTGAACTTTTACCTAAACGGTGTATAATTCCTACTCATTTTTCGGCTGCTGACCCCACACCACCCCCTTCCTCCCCCTTCCTCCTCCCACCGCCTGCCGGCCGTATTGGGTGTGGTATTTGGTAAAGGTAGCCGAACGTTAAATCACAGAGTTGGTGGCTGCCTTGAGGACCATAGTATATATTCCGACCTCGAGGTAGCCGTTAAGTTATTGGGTAAGTAGTGGCTACCTCAAGGTCCAAAGCATATATTTCGATCCCAAGGTAGCCGTTAAATCATTGGGTTAATGGCTACCTGGAGGTCCATAGTATATATTCCGACCTCGAGGTAGCCGTTAAGTCATTGGGTTAGTGGCTACCTCAAGGTCCAAAGCATATATTTCGATCCCAAGGTAGCCGTTAAATCATTGGGTTAGTGGCTACCTTGAGGACCATAGTATATATTCCGACCTCGAGGTAGCCGCTAAGTCATTGGGTTAGTGGCTATCTCAAGGTCCAAAGCATATATTTCGATCCCAAGGTAGCCGTTAAGTCATTGGGTTAGTGGCTACCTTAAGGTCCATAGTATATATTCCGACCTTGAGGTAGCCGTTAAGTCATTGGGTTAGTGGCTACCTTAAGGTCCATAGTATATATTCCGACCCCAAGGTAGCCGTTAAGTTATTGGGTTAGTGGCTACCTTAAGGTCCATAGTATATATTCCGACCCCAAGGTAGCCGTTAAGTTATTGGGTTAGTGGCTACCTTGAGGTCCATAGTACATATTCCGTCCTCAAGGTGGCCGTTAAGTTATTGGGTTAGTGGCTACCTTAAGGTCCATAGTATATATTCCGACCTCGAGGTAGCCTTAAATCATTGAGTTAGTGGGTACCTTAAGGTCCATAGTATATATTCCGACCCCAAGGTAGCCATAACGTTATTGGGTTAGTGGCTACCTTAAGGTCCATAGTATATATTCCGACCCTAAGGTAGCCGTTAAGTCATTGGGTTAGTGGCTACCTCAAGGTCCAAAGCATATATTTCGATCCCAAGGTAGCCGTTAAATCATTGGGTTAGTGACTACCTTGAGGTCCATAGTATATATTCCGACCCCAAGGTAGCCGTTAAGTCATTGGGTTAGTGGCTACCTTGAGGTCCATAGTATATATTCCGACCTTGAGGTAGCCGTTAAGGTATTGGGTTAGTGGCTACCTCAAGGTCCAAAGCATATATTTCGATCCCAAGGTAGCCGTTAAATCATTGGGTTAGTGGCTACCTTGAGGTCCATAGTATATATTCCGACCTCGAGGTAGCCGTTAAGTTATTGGGCTAGTGGCTACCTTTAGGTCCACAGTATATATTCAGACCTCAAGGTAACCGTTAAGTCATTGGGTTAGTGGCTACCTTGAGGTCCATAGTATATATTCCGTCCTCGAGATAGCCGTTAAATCATTGGGTTAGTGGCTACCTCAAGGTCCATAGCATATATTCCGACTTCACTGAGATAGCGGTTTAGTCATTGGCTTAATGGCTTCCTCGAGGTCCATAGCATATATTCCGATCTAAAAGTAGCCGTTAAGTCATTGGGTTAGTGGCTACTTTGAGATCCATAGTATATATTCCGACCCCATGGTAGATGTAAGTCATTGGGTTATAACCGTGACAATAATGACTTTATTAACGTGTCAGGAAATAAGAAATAGCCGAGGGATGAGACCCTCTACTAACTAGGGACACTTATACTTGTTATTAAGATAAGATAGTGTCTATTTACAAACTATTACATGTACACTTATAATATCTAGCTACATTTTTTAATTTAAGATTTAGGAATTTAAGCTTGTAAAAAAAACGGTTAGCAGCTACCTCAAGGTCCATAGTTATATTCCGATCCAAAGGTAGCCGTTAAGTCATTGGGTTAGTGGCTACCTCGAGGTCGGTGATATATAGTCCTACCTGAAGGTAGCCGTTAGGTCATTGGGTTTATAGTGGCTACCTTGAGGTCAGTAATAATGTAATATACTCTCACCAACAATTTGGCTTCATGAATAGTTGAATATAGTGATTAACGTAAGTACGAAAAAAGCCGTTTATCTAAGTGCCACGGTCTGAGTGATCCGGTACGACTTTCCTACATACCTTTATTTAACATTCCTTTGCATTAAAGAAAGCTCATCTTAGCTCCTAGCCGTTATCATGAAATCACTATAATTCAGCCTGGACGTTTTCCTCTTCGGACAGCTCGCGCGCTGTCTGCTAAATCTGCTTAGTGAGTCCAATTTGGCGCAACTATAGAGCGTTTTCACTTGACGTCATAGCCGCCATATTGGTGTTCCCGTACAAAAGAATTTTAATTAACTTCTTTTATTAGGAACACCAACATGGCTACCATGGCCTTTGTCATTTGAGTCCCACGGGACTGAAGGTCACGTGAGTGAAAACGCTCTATATGGTACAACAGATGCAGGGTCCCTATGGATACCATCCTTGAGCTGAAAGGGCCACCCTGATTAAATAAAGTTTTACTACTCTACTACTAACAGATGATTCAAATGTCGAACTAGATTTGGCGACCCTTTTTTTTTCGCGAGCAAGCGCCATGCTTTACTGTCTTTACTGTTCGAAAGTCTTTCAAATTATTTATCATACTGCTACTGCTACTGCTACTGCTACTGCTATATCTACTGCTACTGCTACTGCTACTGCTACTGCTACTGCTACTGCTACTGCTACTGCTACTCCTACTCCTATAGAAACACTGGCCGTTTGTGGCAGATTTCAATAAGAGTAAAGTGTGAGGATCGGAGTTTGGTAGAGACTAAAATACTACGTAGTCCTTGTAGAGAGGTGGTCATTATAGAGATCGTCATTTGTGGAGGTTCGAAAGTCTTTCAAATTACATTGAGGGCATACGTTTGAAAATGGAAGTTCCTCAATACGATACGATACAATACAATAGTGTTTTTCGTTTTTTAGTGTATATTTTCTTTTTAGCGTCCCTTCTCTGAAAAACCAACAACCATTGAACTTACAAAATACAAAATAAATCTTATATCCCAGTCCAAGTAAACTCTTTTCGATCCAACACAAATTTCTGGAGCCCAATTCACCCATCTTTTTTCGGCTTGCACCATTGTGAATCCACCTTGTTCTATCCAAGACAGAGTTTCACGGTCACAGCGACATCCATTTAAAAAAATAGGCCATAAAAGTGACTTTGAGACAAGCTGCTGAAGGATGTACTGCAAAGTCCAAGGCTTTCCTAGTTAAAGTAAGCAAACACAATGTGTCAGTTTGATCTGACCATGATAAAATTATCCTGGATAAACAAACCGATCAATCGATCATTTATTTCCCCACGTAACGTCTAATGAACTAAAAGCTCATTCATAATACGTACGTGCAAAATGAATGCTGATCTATTAAAGAAGACATTATCCCTGACCTTTGCAAATCTGGTTCTTAGATTTAATTTTTTTTTACCTTACGATACACCTAGGAGGGGTTTGGGGGGGGGGGGGGGGGTGGATTTGGATGGGAGAAATAAGGGAATGTGACCAGAGTTGGACATTTATTTATTGAAATAGTGCAAAATAAGGAGAAACAAGGAGGAAGAAACTGCCAAGAAAAGGGAGGGCATGTGAGGTAAGCGCAGGGGTTGTAAGTTTAGATGCACCAGTCCTGCAACTCACTGTGACTAATAATAATAATAATCGAATATTTATCCAGGATATCAACGGGGTCCTGCTTACTAAAAAAGATATTTTTACCACAATTGCCGCTAAACTCGCAATCTGATTAGTCGACGTGAGTGGTAAATGAGAGTCCAGACAACGGTGCTGACGCTAACATCACCGGCGCTTGAAAAACACCAATCAGATTGCGAGAAACTTATAGACAACGCTTGCTCTTTCTTTGCTGTCACGTTTTGTAACAAGACTTCGATTTTTCCTTGTGTTTTTTTCTAAATATTGTTGTAAAAAACAAATTTACACTGGTTTTCCGTGGTGTGGACTCTTATTTACCACGATTTACGTCATCACATGGTCAAAATTTGTTGGTGACTCACTCGGCTGCGCCTCGTGAGTCCACAACATTTTGACCATGTGATGACGTAAATCGTGGTAAATAAGAGTCCACACCACGGAAAACCGGTGTAAATTTGTTAAACATAAAAGGGAAATCATGTACTAAGATACAAACAAAATAAGAAAACTCTAGGTAAAAAACATTAAAAACTTATTAAAACCTTACAAGTAAAAATCATCTGGCGATACAAACTGAATAAGAAAACTCTAGTTAAAAATATTAAAAACTCAATAAAACCTTCAGTTACAAGCCAAAATCTTCTAGCACTTTCCTAAATAATATCTTAGAGTTAATAGGGAGCTTAAGCAATGACGACGGCGCCAAGGAAAACGTCACTTGAAAAAAGAATTCGCGCTATTTTAAACTATTTGCAGTTGCTACAATTTGTTTAGTTTGTCTAATGTGACTGGATTGTCCAGGAGCTGAATTTGAAGGGATGGCTTTCCTGTTCAAATGAAGAAAGTAAAATTAACCGTCGTGTGTTCAAGTTCTCCACAAAACCTAATGTTTCTTAAACTTAAAGGTAGCAAATTAGAAATCGATGCACCTAAAAAAATAAAAACTACGGCGTGCGAAATCAAGTTTGCTCTTTGGCAGTTTCACAGCTGTTTTTCCGTTGTTTTAGGGAGGAGAAGGAGGACTAATACTTCCGACAAGCTGTTATTTTACATGAAAACATCATGTCACAAACAAACTACACTTCTAACCTCTTCTAAGCGACACTTGGGGGCTGTTTACATGGAGAGAGGAAGATTAGATCCTGCCACTATGAACAGGATCAGGCTTCCATTTACATGCAACGTTTGGGGGCACTTTTGCTTGATAGATACAGGGCTCAAACTAGAGAGTCAGGAGGAAGTAACGATCTTTTGTGACAATTCATGTTTAAACAAATCAGAATGTACAGGGAGATTTCCAAGAAGCCCAATGTGAGCTTGATAATAACAAGCCTCCTCCAAAAAAGAGAAGAAAGAAAACAACGGCCTCTCAAAAGAAATGGAGCTAAAAACAATAAATATGTTTGTTGAAGCACTCATTGGCTTCACTTGGTAACCGCCCCGAAATCCAAACTGCTACCACATTTCTGCATGCAAAACAAATTAAAATGTGTTCTGCCCTCTGGTATGATTCTAGCGCAAGGATCTTCCTCCCTTCATGTAAACAGCCCTATGGAACCAGCCACTACATGTAAACACAACATTTTTAACCTCCAAAAAGTGGACAACTTTCCTAAATAGACAGATAAACATATAGTCCAAAGGGTGTCCTCTTTAATATGGAAGTTTCACTGTAATGTTATAAAACAAGAGGCTCCAAGCAGCCTATACTCATGCGCATGCGTAAGAAAGTTTTATGATATATTTTAAACAGGATAAAAAGATGTCCGATGTGAAGAAGAGTTACTCCTTTCATTCAGTCATCGTTCCTGCAAGCCACGTTGTTTACTATTGAATGTTTTGTAAATGAAGGCTGTACCACAATGAAGCCAGTGATTTTTCTAAGTCTTATATATACCTAACGTGAACATTAGTAATGTAAGTAGGGTTGTAGGAGATGCTGTCGTGACGCATCAGTAACACTGTTTCACCGGAAGTGAGAGTAGCCGGAAGTCACTAAACAGGAAGTGTACATGGCAAAGCTATGAACCGGAAGTGCACAATTTAAGATATGCGGGCATAAATTTGCATGCAAAATCGTGACACCAAAAAAAAAAATAATAATAATAATACTATTAATAAAAATAAGAAAAACGGAGGCCATTTTATAACTCATGCATAATTATGTGATTCAACAAGTTAGTACAGACATTGCCATACTAGTACCAACCTGCTACATGTTCCATGAAAAAGAACCTTCCACCCTGTAACATAATAAACAAACCAGAGTTGATTAAAAAGGTACAAATGCATGTTGGAGAATATAATAATTGGAGAAAACATAAACGATCAAAACAAACAAACCGAAAGAAAAAAAAACTATGCTGAACACCAGGGCTCGGTTGCTCGTAAGCCAATTTACGCTAATCCAGGATTAAAAGTTAATCGAGGATTTCATTTCTCTGTTTAAAAAATGATTTCAAAAGGTCATTTATAGCTAGCAGTGAAGACAACTTAAAGTCAATACTGAAGGGCAGAAAACTTTGTTCAGTTGCTGAGTTATTTAACTGGATTCAAAATTGATGCTAATCCTGGGTTAGCTTAATCATGCTTTGAACAACCCGAATACTTGCAAATAATAGTTTGAAGCAGAATGAAAATTGAAATTGTGTATAAATATAAATTATCCGTGAAAAAATTGTCTTATTAACTCTTCGTCAGAAAGTGTAAATCTTCAGAGACTTTCAACACTTTTAATTTTGACATAACATCTGCCTCAACCATTAGTTTTAGACTCAAAGATTTTATATATATTTGAAAATTTTTCTTTTTAAATTTTTTAAATAATTGTAAACATTCTCAATGTTTGTATATAGATTGGGCCATTAACTTAATATTTTTATTTGATATTGTTTTCTTTTTAAAGTTTTTATATTTTACTGTTATTGTAGCTTTTATATATAGATTTTTGTACACAACCCCACAAGCTTTTAGCTTTAATACAAATTGTGTATAAATAAAGATCGATCTATCTATCTATCTTTCTATCTATCTAAACCGAAAATTTGAGGGTCAAGAGTCCAACTCCAATGTAGCTTTGCTGGTTTATTTGCTTGATGTTTCGACCATAACGGTCTTCATCAGGAGCATCTGAGGTATATATTAACTGTTACAATATTTGAAACTTAAAAAAGCTCAACAGAAAGACTCTATCTATCTGTCTGTCTGTATCTATCTACCTGACTATCTATCTATCTACCGGTATCTATAATAATTCACTAATACCCATAGCTCAGAGAATGACCACCTGCAGTGATCGACCTTAACTTTTTGGCTTACTAGTCCTTGAGCTAGTGGGGTCTGAAATTCACTAGCCAACAGGCATCATCTGCTCAAATTTTATTAGCCCAAATCCATTTTTTACTAGTCCTGGACTAGTGGACTACCGCTAAGGTCAAGCACTGATCTGACTGTCCCACAAGTCTACAAGACTTGTAGATATAAACAAGGGGGCATATAGGACATATAGTAGCATCAGAAGCTTATCACTGTTATAAGCTTCTGCTGCAAGTTGATTGCTTCTCTCTGTTAGCATAAATAGAAGAGGAGATATGAATTTGGAAAAATTCTGTTCTGGTGCTAAAGACAGGGATGAGTTCTTTTCACCCAATTAGCACTAAACAAATATATAGAATGACTGGCTGTTCCGGGAGGAAACTTGTCTGGGATGTCAAGTAAAGCCTGGTTTACACTAGCTACATAACGATATAAGGGCATGAACATAATGACATAAAGCAAAGATCATTTTTTCCTTGTCAGTATGGTTATTTTATTATGTTCCTATAATGTCATAGACTAACACACAGTAAAAGTAGTCCCTCTTTTCTCTCAGGGACAGTTGAGTGGGCAATCATGTGAGTGCATGTGAAAATCATGCGGCAATGCCCGCCTCCTTGCACACACAATTTTTGTGCATGCTTGCGTGAATTGCTCACTCAGCTATTCCAGAGAGAAAAGAGGGACTGCTTGTAGTCTAATAATATTGGTATCGTGTTGTTCACACTGGTGACATAAAGCATTGACATAAATTGTTTTGCATTTTTCTTTCCCTCCCCATTCTGTCGTTATGTCGCAAGTGTGAAAACCAGGCTTAATGTCTCATGTAACCCACCTCCCCAAGCCCCCCTCCCCTCCCCACTCCCCCCCTCCTCCCTCCCCCACCCTCCCTAAAATAAACTTAAACAAACTCACAGGTATCAAAACTCTCTTTACTTCTTGCACAGTCTTCCTTATTTGCTCATCAGTTAGAGAACACAACAGCTTTGTACAAACAACAGCAGCAACAGAATTGTCCTCCACACCGACCTTTCCTCTGCAACTCATATCTTCGGCCGAGGCTACAACAAACTTCTTCAAGAGGATCCTGTCGCCAGCTTTCTCCAGGTTTTTCTTCAGAAGTTTCTCCACGTGTGGATTGTTATCAACAGCTATAAGTGACGTACCATTCGGATAATCAAGAAAGTTTTGACCTGAACCGATGCCTATTTCCAAAACATCGCCTTTCAGTCTTTTTAGATGCTCATCTAGTTCGGCGAAAAGCTTTCGCCTTACGGGTGCAAAAACAAGCCCAGTAAATTCTGCCCTTTTGTTTTGTTTCTCGGCAAACCTCTTTTTGTACCAAGCAGAAGACACTGTTATCTTAATGGCCTTTGCTAAAATCGCAACAACGACGGCTATTCCGGACAGAAGGACGAAAAGTGTGGTGAGGGCCTCCATTTTGTAAAGCCACTTCCTGTGCAACGCTGGTACTTGTGGGTAGTTTTTCCACAGGTAACCCAAGCAGCCGACGAGGCCGTAAAATCAGGCGATATAGCTTGAGCCAGGAGCCGGCTCCTGGCTTGGGCACTATAACTGTTTTATAATTCAACACATTGATAACAAACCACAGTTTCCAGAAAAATTCATTGAGATATACGACCTTTTATTAATTAAAAGGGCTTACAACAATATTTTACCTCCGCCATTTCTTAAACAACAAGCAGCGAATGCCGAAACTTTTGCCCGGCAAGCTAAAATTAATTAAGCGTACAAAATCATTTGAGAGTTTCTAAGAAGAGCATTTGTCTATACTTAAAGAACGGGACAGAGTAGTGACTACACGAATTAAAACACAGTAAAATGGCACAGAATGTCTTAGTTACAAGTGTTTCGTATCTTAAAAAGTTCAATTCAGAATCAAAACAAATTGAACAAATTGAACAAACACACGGCTACCTAAACATAGCGGCGAAAAGTCAGAAAGAACTGCAATGTGGACAGTATGTCTTACAAAAACTTCACAGCTAAAGATACAAGAAACGGTTAAAACATCATAAGTTCTTACCTGTAGTTGATTTGGCTTTTTAGACCTTTCCATCAGCACCAAATTTTCAAACATCGAAGTACGAGCTGAGTTGATCAATGTTGTTTACAAACTTGCTCGTTTGTTAGCTCCTACAGCCGTAATGACGAGATCAGAAACTTTTCTGAGGAAGCATCAAGTCTATATCATATTCCAGACAAAAGGAATTTTCCGAAAATTGTACTCCTTCATTCACTCCTTGTCGAGCGGTTAAACTTTGAACCACCTTTCATTCAGCTACGCCAAGAAAAGAAACAACGCGAAAATTTCGCGCCTTTTTTGTTGAATCACGTGATCAATAATTTTTCTCTTTTCTTCTCTTTTTTCCTTTCTTTTGCCTTTTTTAACTAATAGTTCACGCACTTTCTCGCCCCAAAACACAAAATTGCAGGCAGCAGTCATTTTCACTTTCCTTCAAAATGCGAAATTTACCGCCATCGCCGATTATACGTCATGTAGACATAACGTATATCGATAACTTTTTGACCATATTTGGGCAGTGTATCAATGTGTTGAATTATAATAAAATATGTAGCTAAAACTTATCTGTCTGTTTTAGGGGGCGTGTGGAGGACGGAAGAGCCAGAAACAACAAAGTGTCTGCTCGCCTTGTGAACAGATCCTGGTTGGGAGTAGTGCGAAAAGAAAGGCCAGGAGTGAAGCGAGCCGAGAGGAAACTTCCAAAACAAAACTTCCCCAATTTTCCCTCGGCTCGCTTCGCTCGCTCCCGAGTTTCTTTTCTTTTCACGGCCTTCCTTTTTGCCCTATCCCCAACCGAAAGGTCTGTTCACAGGCTAAGCGTCAACAGGCGCGTCTCTCTTTTCTTTCTCTCCCTTGCGTGCCTCGCGCATGCAACACAAAAGCGCCTGTTGCGTGGTTGTGTCTAAATCATACCGTCCAGAAGGACGTCGGACACCCTATTGAGACTTATATAACGTAATGTCGACACTTAGAATTTTATTCTCAATAAATTTTGAAGTGTAAAAAAGAAAATCTAAAATCCCCACTCAGGATTGAACCTGTGACCTCGGCTAGGCTTAGGCTTACATAGCCTACCGTACCACTGTACCACCTAGCTTCTCGGGCTGCTTTGTCCTAAATTTAACTATATAAATTGCTATCCCCAATGAAAGCTAACCAGTTACTCCGTTATGTAAGTCTCAATAAGGTGTCCGAAGGAAGGAAGGAAGGAAGGAAGGAAGACCGAGGGCCCTGGAGTCAGATTGGTACAGACTGTAACGTCCTGTTTGTTTCCTTGTGTTTACCTTATTCTAGTTTGTGCATGTGTACAGAGTGCAGCTTAGCAGATTCTGGTTTGTTTTGACGTCTTGTCAGTTGCCAGGAGCCCAGTTGTATGTTTCGGGAAGCCACTGTAATACGACATAAAGTCGACAATAGCTTAAAAATTACGGATACAGTTACCGGGAGTTTAATATCGACGTGCATTTGATCCCACTTTGGCCAGGGCCGTCTTGAGAAAAACAAAGCGCTGTCGAAATTAGCATGGCTTTTCGTCTGAAACAAGAAAGTTTTGTTCTGTTTCTACTGCAGATCTTTCTGCTCTCGTTCGAACGAAACGTCGAAGCAGGTAAGCATATGTCATTACTGAATATCAACAAGTTGTTAGTATCGTGCAAACAAGCAGATGTTATTCTTTTCACTCCGAAACGGAGCTCTTGATTGAAACAAGAAAAAAATCCTAAATTTCAAGTTGCAAAATATCAACAAACTGCCAGAAGCTTATTAAAGCATTGCTTGTGAGCTTTCATTTGAATGGTCATACTTTGGCCGCTCTGGGCTTTCAGATCTACAGTAACCCCGGGGATGGGGGGGGGGGGGGGACTGACATATAAAAATGACGGAGGTACTTATCGTACCTTTAAAGGATCAAAATTCGTAGACTAAAATTGCTTAGGGTGCTAAAATCGGAAATGACCACCAGTAACTTTTTGGGCCGTTGTGCCGAAAAAATATGACAGCAACTACGAGTAGGATGTATTCGAAGGAATCGTTTATTCGTCTAAGTGTCAGTTCATGTCACGCTCATCATACGAGATTCTGGTACCTTTTCACGTGTTTTCCGAAATATCGCGACGAGCACCCCGTGATTTTTATATTGGAGTCTTCCCCTCCCCCCCCCCCCCCCCCCCCCCCACCCTCCGGGCACAGTACCTGGGTGAAAAACGCACGAAATGAACGATATTTAGGCCACGATCACGTAAAAGTCGAATTGCATTCAAAGGTCGCAAAGGTTGGTTTAAATTAACGAAATAGCCTGTGGCAAAAGTCTCGTATTTCCTTTGCTTTGCGCAAGGCTACAATAGATTAAACGTATCGGCACATAGGTAATCAACTCTATTTTGTACTTTACATCATAACTAGCTAACTACATTCGATAAAAATATACAAGGGAATGTATACTTTTCAGATTCATGTTTTTTTTTTTTGGCATTAGCATAAAATAAACTGAGTATCAGACCTTCCCTAAGGGAAGGGAAAGAAAAATAATGGCTGGGAGAGGGGGAGAAAAGAACCTTTTCTCCATATTTTTATTTAGTCATACGGCCGTGCTGTTCCCAGCCAACAGCTACTACGTGTCGTGTGCCGGGAGCTGGCACCTAAAAGCGACTTTCGGGTCGTGTAGGGGTCCGACGGCTATGCCATGCTAATGAGTCCCAACAAGGACTAAATGGCTGTCCATGGCTGCCACTGCCAGGGTGATACTGGGCTGTGCGAATGCGTAAGGTACTGGCCAGACCGCGGGGGTTGGTGTTTGAGTGTGTCACTTGCTTTTTTCGTGTTTCATTTATTACAGTTTAACTGAATGAGACTGCTGTGTTTTTCAATTCATCAACAGTTCCGAATCCTCCTGAATCAGTCACAGTCCGGCAAGTTAATAGCACCGCAGTGCTGATACAGTGGAAAGCGCCACAGGGTATAATACAAGGCTTTCAGGTGGAAGTGTTGCAGGAGGCATTTCAAGAAATGTTCCTAATTGCTAGTTCCGTTAACGTTGGACCAGATGTCTCTCAACTGGCGATAGCAGGTCTCAAACCCTTCACCAATCATTTGGCTCGTGTGGGGGCGTATAACAGCGGAGGGAAGAGGTTTAGTCCAGGGATGTTCTTTACCACTTCAAAAAATGGTAAGGTAGTCTTGTCAAATCACTTTGGTCAAACTTAAACAGGACAGAAGCTTGCGGGGGGGGGGGGGGGGGGGGGGGGGAGAGGGGGGAGGACTCGTTCCTTTTAGGGATCAAAATTTGTAGATTGGTATCACGTAGCGGGCTGAAATCTAAAATGACCACGGTTAGAATTATCGCGGTACTTTTTAGGGGATGTAGCTGAAAACATTATGACAAAATATGGACCTTACTCGTGCTATGTCCCGCTGACAAGAAACTCTTGTCTCTCGCCACCAATGGGTATCATTTTCAGGGTCGAGACCCCCCAGACTTCAAACTTCAGAATCTTCAGACTTTGAAGACGATTTCCACTCAGCTTGTCACGGTTTATTGCAACAACAACATTTCTTTACAGTGTCACTAATCTCAACGATTACATTGGACAGACAACGTATACTTCCCGAGGGGGGAGGGGTACTCCCTTATCTGGCTTTAACGAGGAAGTGAGGCCCGACAGGGTATTTTGTCCTGAACGGGGTATCGATTTCATCACTTTTTGTCTTAAACGGAGTACGTTTACACGGCCTAATGTCTTAAACAGGATAAGCATACATTATTGATTTAAAGAAATCTCACCACAAGCCGAATTCTAACCAGTAGTTTGTTGGTGCTGACTTCTGTTGACTTTCATTGATAACATAACAAAGCCAATGGAGAAATTTGTAAATGTTTAAGACGGGGTCTCAAAAATATGAATTCTGTCTTAAACAGGGTGGGAAATCGGAGAGTTGTGTCTAAAACAGGGTCGGCAGAGTTTGAGCGGACCGGCCGCACCTCCCTACCCGAGTGTTTGTCGAGTACATCTCTCCCAGGGGTTATACTGATAGACAACATAGAATGCACGATCACTCCAACAAACCGATCTGGTTTCCAGACCAAAATCAGTATTAAAACTTGAAGTGAAACAAAAGAAACAGCAAACTGATCCTTACGGCAGAAAAACAGAAGCAGAAGCAGAAGCAAATAAAATAAAAATATTCCACTTTTATTTTATTTTATTTGCTTCTGCTTCTGTTTCTCTGCCGTAAGGATCAGTTTGCCGTTTCATTTGTATACTGATACTCCTTATTACTTCTTGGTTATCATCCATCTATCTATCCATCTCATCCTCCATCCATCCATCCATCCTGGGTTCAACACAAAAAGAGGAATGCGATAGTGAGAGAATCTAAATATGTATGCCACTCTTCTGTCATTTTACATTCCAGGCAAACCCGAAGTCCAGCTGTTCGAGCTTTTTATCGCAAGTCACCAAATGTTGCTACAGTGGAGCTTGTTGTCCCGTGGAAACAGTGCTATTGAGAGATACATGATTCGCTATAGCCTGGGTGTTGGTTCTCCGTGGATCAAACAAATCAACATTTCTGCAGCGACGACATTCTATTTGATGAGAGACTTGAAATCTTCTACAAAATATCATATCGAGTTAGTGGCTGTCAACAAGTTTTTGACCAGCGAACCATCTGTGATTGAGATTACCACCGAGAAGAGCAGTAAGTTGCAGTCATCTTGTGTTCTTGCTGTGAATGGCTGTTTATATAGAGCAGTTTTCAATTGAGTGTCAAAAGTAATTGGTTTTTGCATTGCTACGCTTTGTGATTGGTTAAAAAATCTCGCGCCACTTTCTCGACCAATCAGAAGTAAAACCAAAACCAATCGTGACTTGCTCGCACGCGTTTTCCCACGCTTGGCGCCGCCGACATGTAACTGCTTTGAGCTCTGATTGGTTCATTGGATTGTTTACGACTGCTGTGATTGGTCAGAGTCATTACTTTGGTTTTGGTTTTACGACACTCAATTGAAAACTGCTCTAAGTGGTCTAGTGGTCAACGCATCTAAATGTCCTGGGCCCGCTAGCTGATTAATTAACGCTAACCCAGGATTAAAACGTAACCGAGGATTTCTTTCATTTCTTTTATTTAACAGGTTTTTAAAAGCTAATTTTAAGCTACATGTGAAGACAATTCAAAGCCGAAACTAAAGAAAAAAATACTTTGGAAAAATCTCCAATGATTAATTATTAAACTGGAATCAAAATTAACGCTAACACTGGGTTATCTTAATCGCGCTTTTGAACAACTTGGCCCAGGCTTTTCGGGCCCGAAAGCAATTTTTAAAATTGAATTTCTTTTGCGCGGCGATGAAGTTTTTATCCCGCAAACCAGCGCAGCGTTTTCGTCAACTTTGGATTTTTTTTTTTTTTTTGCTTAGCTTTTAAATCAAATAATATTGAATCATTGTTGGTAAACTTACTGCACATAACAAAGCTATTCGGGCGGCCCGAAACGTTTTCGGGACATTCGAGAAACGCACGCCAGCTGGTCTCTGTTCTCGTGTTCTTTCCTAGAAATATGGGTCCTTGCTTCACTTTTTCTGTCTCCACCCAGGTTATTATACGACAACGAACATAGAGCGGTTTTCAATTGAGTGTCGAGAGTAATTTAGCTGTTGCTTTGGTTTTGCATTGCTACGCTTTGTGATTGGCTAAAAAATCTCGCGCCACTTTCCCAACCAATCAGAAGCAAAACCAGAACCAATTCTAACTTGCTCGTACTGCTCGTGCGTGTTTTCCCGCGCTAAATGCCGGTTACATGTATTTGCTTCGAGTTCTGATTGGTTCACTGGTCTGCGTCTGTTGTGATTGGCTAGAGTGATTTTGGCTGGTGCACCTACCATTTCACAGCATGGGCTCCTTGGAATGTTTTATTTGGCCTTATTATTGTGTACAATGGCTTTCTGGAAAACGTATGCAGTGTTCTAACACAGATTACGGCACAAGATTATAATATAATACTAGTATATCTAATAGGTAGAGGAGTGCTGCCCAGATGTCATGTATCTAACAAACAATTACAATCGGGCAATGAAACAATAAGTTTATTTGGCTATGATTGTCAATAACGTAACATAAACAGCAACATAAAATTAACTGAACAATTACAGAAATGATTTTCTCATTAGTCCTTTTTGTTTGGTTGGAAACAATTTATCACTGAAGGCCGGTTGTGCTTCGAGGTTTTCTCAATATGTTGATCGAGCTGTTACAAGTATTAAGGTGGCTGAACACAGTTTCACTGTACCTATGCGTCATTCATTGTCATATTAAAACCACTTACGTCTGGGCGTCCAAAATTGGTGAGGCATACGATTAAGCAACATGCTATATAATTTGATATTTTTGTTGAGCTTTTATGGTGTTACCATGGCAACACGGTGGATTGTAAATCAGCCTACAATATTTGGTTTCGTTTGTTTTCAGAAAATCTAGTCATTAGATTTTGTCCATCATTTGTCTCCAGTAAACTCTTAAACATATTTGCATGTTAACACTGGTCTCATGTAATTTTGACAGAGGGATCTTCCGTAATTTGTGGTTTAATATGTTTGCGTTTTGTAAAAATCTCCTTTGTTAGATTTCAAATTTTTGATGGCAGGTGAGTTCAGCATATTCAGAACTATTATTCTGCCAAATTTAGTGAAATTCTATTGAGTGGTTCCGTAGAAATCAGCACGTTTCCGGGGAAAGTCGGCAACTGCGCATGCCTTGCATTTGACTGGGTTCTCGATTCGAAGACAAAAACGACCAAAGAGGCAGTGTATTTCCTCCATGGTTCTATATTTTATTTATTGATTCAACAAGCATTTTAACGAACAACAAATTGTTTGATTTTAAGATGAAAAACAACACTTTCGCGGTACACGCTGAGCAAAATAAAATGATCGCTGAATAGGCGCCACGTTTGTTTATCTCAAAATTCTGCGCGCGCTGACTCACGTAAGCAGCTGAAATTGAAGAGCGCGCGCAAACTGTGTTCAGCCACCTTAAACAAAGGCTCCTAAGAGCCAACCCGTGAATAAGAAATACTAAAAAAAGGAGGTCCTGAGCGAGGCTTGAACCGGACCATCCGACTGTCATGCTGCGCGTCAAACCACTCGGCCATCGTGACCACTAACATGGAAGATAAATTTAATTACTTCGAGGTAGATAACTATCAAAACGCATGTCTCGGCAACCTCGTTCCCAGGGTCTCTCATCTTCTCGTTCCCTGGAGCGAGAAGATGCGCTCCAGGGGGCGGGAAGATGAGAGACCCTGGGAACGAGGTTGATGTCTCGGTTGAAAAATCCTTTTAGATCGATTCTAATGTTGCATGAAAGACTCCAAATGCGAAACATCTTTAAGCTTGTTGTTGTTTATATTCGTTTGCAACAAATTAGTTTTTGTTATCGCTGGATTCACTTTGTTCTTGTTACGAAACGCATTCGCAACAAAGCATTACGTCACTAAGTTTACAGCTAATGGAACGTAGCAGCACGAACGCAGCAGATATATAAAGGCAATGGGTGTGCAAGGCATTGTGGTAAAAAATCCAGATGCATTGTGGGTAGAAATCGAAAATTTTTGTCCATGTGCTGATTAGGTCTGCTACCTTTGCTCGCTCGCTTCAGGCTCGCTCGCGCGGTAGCAATGACTGCATGCCGAAACGGTCTCTCTCTTTAAATACGAACACAAAATCGTGGATCCGATTCGGCTAAGGATCCAAAGTTAATGATACATGGTGCAAATATTGCATCGTCCAACGAACGATGTCGCAACTTGTTGACACATGAAGCATTTATAAACGATTGGCTGTCGTCGATTGACAATTTACAACTTGTTGAACGGAATAGCTATCTCTATTTCAGTCGTTCAACGGCGTTCAACGGCGTTCAACGGCGTTCAACATGTTGAATTATGGCCTTTTTCGACATTCAACATGGCATGATACACTGTACAACATTTGTTGCACAGCAGTTGAACTTAAGGTGGCTGAACACAGTTTGCACGCGCTCTTCAATTTCAGCTGCTTACGTGAGTCAGCACGTGCAGAGTTTTAAGAAAAACAAACGTGGCGCCTATTCAGCGATTATTTTATTTTGCTCAGCGTGGATCGCGAAAGTGTTGTTTTTCGTCTTAAAATCAAACAATTTGTTGTTCGTAAAAATGTTTGTTGAAGCAATAGATAATTTGGCACAATAATGGTTCCGAATATGCCGAACTCACCTGCCATCAGAAATTTGAAATCTAACAAAGGAGATTTTTACAAAACGCAAACATATTAAACCACAAATTACGGAAGATCCCTCTGTTAAAGTTACATGAGACCAGTATTAACATGCGAATATTTTTACGAGTTTATTGGAGACAAATGATGGACAAATTCTAACGACTAGATTTTCTGAAAATAAACGAAACCAAATATTGCAGGCTGATTTACAATCCACCGTGTTGCCATGGTAACACCCTAAAATCTCAACAAAAATATCAACATATATAGCTTGTTGCTTAAAGGTATCCCTCACCAATTTTGGGCAATCAGACGTTAGTAGTTTTAAAATGACAATGAATGACGCATAGGTACAGTGAAACTGTGTTCAGCCACCTTAAAGGCCCACCTTGACCCAAAATACTGTGATCACTTTCTGTGCTATTCATGCTTGAATGCGTGCAACCAATCAGATCACACGTATGAACAATGGAGCATTTCGAAACAAAAACAAACGACCGCAACATCTTTTGGATGAAGGTGGGCCTTTAACACTGGCAGTTCACTATATATGCAAATGACGCCTTTGCACGCTTGTGTACAAACTGCGTCTGTTTCAACAAATGATTCATTCTTGTTTATCCTCTTATGGAAAACTTTTTTCTGGCAAAATGTGATTGGTCTATTCACAAAATCATCACCCGATACATTAACATAAGAAATAATGGCGCTTGAAGTGAGTTTATTATCCATTCGATTTGGAATCTTAGTACACAAAAAGCCAAAAAGAGTCATTGTCATTTGATGAGTGTTTTTACGAACAGTACCTGATCTAAACTACAGAAGCCTGGCGTTGAATTAATAGACTGCGTGATACATTGTTTAACATGAGGTGGTTTGTTAAGCCTATCATCATAAATCAAACAGGCAAAACAACACTATTGTTGTTTTATGTGGCATTCGGGTGTCTTGGGCGGAGTGCGTACGCTCATTCTTCCAACGGTGAGAGATTTTGAATCAATATAATAAAATATTTTAGGCATTAAACCCACTTTATCATCAGCAGAAAAGACGTTTTATGTTCATTTTAAGATCGCGGCACTTGCATAAACGTGTAACAACAAGGTAATAAATGATACACTTCAAGAAAGATGGTAAATGTAAATGTCAAGCTCGGTAATGAAACGAGAAAGATGTAATGTTCATTATTTCACAAGCGTGGGACAAAGAAAAAAATCTGAGTATGCTATTTTATAAACAAGGAACTGTGTCACGATTTAAGCATGTCGTAAACATCCTGGAATAGATTTTCAAGTTTGTCTTTAGCAAACCGTCTCAATACTGCCCATGAAAATTACAATAGATTGAAGGATGGGGGGAGGGGTGGGGAGGGAGGAGGAAGGAAGGGAGTGAGGGAGATTGATTTAAAATGGTTTCTTTTCTTTTTTGATAGAAGCTATCTCAATAAACGTATTCTATTAGAAGTCTAATCGTAGGACACCATCATCCATGCTGTTTTTTTTCAGAGCACTACAACACAAAAAGTCAAGTGGAATAAGTAAACGTCTTAAACATTATTTTATGACGATTTTTGCTGTTAATGTTCCTAAACAGAAACAGATGATCAGCTTCCTCCGTTACCGTTTCCTCTTCCCGCACGTCCCTCGGGATTCATTTACAATGGCGGTCAATCTGCAGCCCCTGTTCACCTGTCTGCTTTCTTAGACCTGACTTGCAGCGACTCCAAAGTAATATGGCCACTCATCAAGAAACTGGCCAACTCATACGGACCTGACAAGCTTCAGCTTAAAGTCAATTTCTTTGCTCTCGCGTATTTCGACAACGCATTCAAAATGATGAAGGTTAGTACCACACCTACATCCCGGGGAGGCGGGGGGGGGGGGAGGGGGGGAGGGGGGGGTACTCGGTACTCTCCCAAAATACCTATTATTGGTTTGCACATGACGTCACGGCGGCAGTGTTGGAGGACACCTACAAAAGAATTTTGATGAACTTCTTTTGTTCTGGCATCAACATGGCCGCCATGGCCTTTGTCATTTGAGTCCCACAGGACTGAAGGTCACGTGATTGCAAACCATCAATACGGGTATGTGCCGCCCAACGGGGTCATGATTTTGGAACTACTGATATTCGAACGCACGAAAGCTTCATATTATTAGTAGATAATAATCACTAATAAAAGGGCTCTATGAGGAATCTCGTGAATACGAAACAACGTAAAGTTAAGTTTAGTTGTTCTTGATGTTTTGTTATTAAGTTTCAAGCTATTGATAATCCTTTAACTTTAAAACATTATTCATTGTCTCAGTTAGCAAGGCAGTAAACCGTACAAAAACCCTTGTAATCCGCAGTTAACACTTATAAGTGTTAATAAGTGTTAACTGCGGAGGGAGAAAGGGTTATTTTACGGTATTAAATTCGCTAGCAGACACGCGCGGAAATCCACGCTTTCGGCGCTTCATGCCTTTGCGAGTTGCGGGCAACGATTTGAGCGAATAAGCGTAAAACAACGAGCGAAAAGAAAACAGTAAAATAAAAAATGTTAACATGCCATTTTAATTCCATTTGCAGTTTACAAATAAGCGTATGGATTCCCTATGATCCAGCCCCCGAGACCAAGCGCTTTCTCGCAGGCCACACATTTTAAAACATTTATCGTCCTGTTGCGTTTGTTCAAATATTAACCCGTGTTTACTATGTATATTTGAAAATGGAGATGTTAATGGCCTCGACTCGTGTTTTCCGACGCTCATAAAACGATTTACATTTTAAAACCGCACGAAGAAACCGTCTTTGCTCTGATGCAAATCCCTTCCAAAGCAACTAAAGAAAGACACGGACACACAGGTAAATCGTTTTGGTTTTTATTACGTAATACATAAGTATTTTATAGCTATAAAGCGCTTGGGTCCCCTGTGACTGGACCAGCAAATACTCAAGTGATTTGAATCGTTTAATTTCAATATTTAACCCGTGTTTATGTTAAACATAAGCGTACAGTCGAACTCCTGTTAAGCGGCCACCCTCTTTTAAGCGACCAGTTATCAAAGTCCCGAATTTATTGTCACTATACTGTAAATAAAACGAAGAAAACATCTTAGCGTTGCATAAATATGCATTGTCTGAAACGAGACAACTGGATCTCGTAATACGCTGGGTAATTGCGTATAATTGATAATTATAGTAAGCGTAAGGGCCTGGTCGTAGTCAAAAACAGTCAAAAACAAAAATTAGCCCGTGCAAAAATCGAGGAAAACAAAAGAAACTGCTTCGGTGGGACACTCTTTTTGTGGAATGTTTTTGTTTTTATGTCATTTTGCACGGGCTAATTTTTGTTTTTGACTGTAGTGCGACCAGGCCTTAAGCTTTTTGCAAAAAGGAAATTTTTTATTTTGCCACCGGAAGACAAAATTTACTAGCCTTCCAGAAACCAAAATCTCTAAACCGACACAATATAGTGCCCACTAAAATAATATAGGGTATAGTGCCAAAAACAGGTGACAGTATTTAAGAGGATTTTCCGTAACGTTTTAAAGTGCCTAACACCCCCAGAAAGTTATTTTTTTAGAATCAACTCTATGTACATTGAATAGTTGAATGGTAAAATATTTCTTGTTTTGAACGTCGCGTTTGTGAGTTATAGAGATTTGAATTTACAAAATGCTAATAAGATGACATCAACCTGGGAATTTTCCATTATTTATTCGCCAATTTACAATGCGCAGTTTACAGCTTAAGGATAACTAATTTGAAAAATACTAAAAATAAACTGTAGATAGTCAATTGATTCGTAAAAAATATTACTTGGAGGTGAAAACAAGTAGTTGTATAATAAATGATTCCCGGGTTGACGTCATCTAATTAGCATTTTGTAAATTCAAATCTCTATAACTCACTAACACGACGTTCAAAACAAGAAATATTTTACCATTCAACTATTCAATGTACATAGAGTTGATTCTGAAATTAACTTTCTTGGGGTGATAGGCACTTTAAAATCCAATTAAAATGATCAACACTGTATTACCCGCCAAAGGGGACATGAGTAAACTAGCAGACAATTTTGTCATATATCAATACCTTTAGACTATTTGTTTGGTTTCTGTTCATTTAGTAACGATATCAGATGTAAGGCGTACTCTCGGGAAAATTAATCATAGGAAGTCCACTTAAGACCCAGGGTATCCGGTGCTTAAAGGAAGTTCTTTTTTGCCACCGGAAAACAAAATTTAGTAGCCTTCAAGAGACATCTCTAAACTGACACAACGTAGTGCTAAGAACAGGTGGCAGTATTTAAGAAGATATTCCGTAACGTTTGCATATTTTTCACACATGGTAATCGGCCAACTATAGTTATCAATTTTTCTTCTTTACTAGAAGTTGGTCATCATGACTAGGAATAAACGGAGTTTTTCAATTTTAAAATGATCAATACTGTACTTTTATACGCCAAAGGCGTCACGAGTAAATGAGCAGATAATTTTGTCATATGTGAAAACGTTTAGACTATTTGTTTGGTTTCTTAAGAAGTACGATCAAACACTCAGGAGCTTGTTATACTGTGCCCAGCCTATGGTAGTAAACTAGATTAAATTTTTTAACTGTCTGTTCATTTAGTAACGATATCAGATGTAAGGCTGTATTCTGGGGAAAAAAATCATAGGAAGTCCACTTAAGACTCCAACTATGAAATCCAAGTTGCTCGGTGCGTAAACGTTTTGCAGAAAGGATCGAAGTTTTTTTTTTCGCCACCGGAAGCGGACAAAATTTAGAAGCCTTCTAGAAAACATCCCTAAATCGACACAATAAAATGCTAAAACAGGTGGCAGTATTGCGTAAAAGAGAAGACTCAAAAGTGATTTATCATACGTAATTACACAACTGTCACTTTGTCGTTTTAAATAGCTTGACAACCCCTTTTCTACATTTTTAATTATCGTTTGGCAGAATATCTGCCAGACTCGCTCGCTTCAGCAAGCAGCAGTAGCAGTGGTAGCAGTCTTGCAACAGAATCACATCCGAGAAACTGTTAGCTGTTGACTTCTTACTGGCCTCAAGATGTCGAACGACATTGACTTTAATATGAGCAGTTCCCCCTTTTCAAATACCACAGCTGGAAAGGTTGTTGAACAAGCATTGCAGCAAGTAAAACCAGCCTATCAAATCATCAGTGAGGTGCTACCTATTGCTGTTGTTATTGTCCTGGTTAACAGTGTTGTGTTCTACTTGTTTTCCAAACGAAAAAGGCTTCGTACACCAACCAACTGTCTTCTCCTTAGCTTGGCTGTGTGCGACTTCGTGACCGGGTTTATTGCCATCCCTTTATTCCTAGCGGTCGCGGTGCGAGTAGTTAAACCGCCGGCGTCTACCCATCTTGGATTCTTTATGGTCATCTTCAACAATGCTTTGGCTATTTCAGCTGCATACCACATTCTCGCCATCACGCTTGAACGATATTTCTCAATCATGAAACCTTTTGTCTATCGTCTGTTGACCAAGAAATCCATGTTCAAAGTCGCGCTGGTCGTTTGGTTTGTTTCGGCTGTAATTGCGTTTTTGCCGTACTCTTGGTCTACAGAGAGGCAAACAGATCCAATCCGCTTATTAAAAATTCAGTTTGGCTATGTAATGTTTTGTTTGACCTTTGTATTTTTAGTTCCATGCATCTTGATCGTGGTTTCTCAATTCCTCATGTTCAAAAAAATAGCCAAACGCGGCAAGGGCGTCATGAGAGAAGCCTCGTCCCAAAGAAAAGCGAGACAGGACAAAAAGTGCCTCATCATTTTCGCCTTGATGGCGATTATATACTTGGTCTGTTGGCTGCCGTGGTTTGCCATATCTCTTTGTTATTCACTTTGGTTTCCACGAAGCAAAGAAACTAATGACATTTTGAATAACCTGTCCCAGGTATTCGCCATTTTTAGATTTATAACTTCAGTTGTAAATCCGATACTGTACACGTTTTTCAAAAGAGACTTTCTGAATGCTTTCAAACACCTCGTTTTAAAGAAAAGACCAGCTGTTTCTCGCAATTTTACAATGGTTACTCAAAAGAAGACCTTAATTCCTTCGTCGGACAATTCTGTTGGGCATACGGAGGAACAAGAATACGAGACTGTTTTGTAATCATATATGAAGTGCAGACTTCAAAACTGAGCTAAAATGTGTCAACTTATTTTGATATTGGGAAGAAAATTGAACGACAGTCCTGCGAAGAGAAGAGACTTTTTTTGAATTTTTAACGAAAAATGCTTTGCGTTATGGGTTAACAGACTGCTGCGCTACGAAATTCCAAGCGCGATTGCATTAAAACTCCGGGTTCAGTTTATTTAATAGTCGTTATACTGATTCTGAGTGCAAATTTGTGCTGTTTAAATTACATTTTTTTTCTTTATACCGTATTTATTTGAATAAATGATCAGTCCGATTCTCACAAGCTCAGTTGCTTTGAGGAGATGTTAATTCAAAATTTTCACCAATGATTAAAAGGCAAGTGTTATTTTCTTTACTGGGACTCAGTGAATAACACTTCGGTGATGTGAGATCCCTGTACAAACATTGTTATCATCATTATTGTAAGTCAGACACGCATCAATTGTTTCACTGATTCTTAAAGGGACACTGTCACGAGGGCGCATGCGCCAGTTTCTCGAATTGAAACTTGAAAAGAGGGGGCGTAAAGGGGTCCAAAAACCGCAAAACCGCGCAGAAAAACGTAAAAAAACCCCGCAATACCGCATCCAAAATTTACCAAATTTATGAAAACCGCAAACCACTGAGTCATATAAAACCGCAATACCGCCTGTCAAATTTTTTTTTTCCCGTAAAACCGCACTAAAAATAACGCAAAACCGCATCACCGCAAACCCTTACGCCCCCCTCTGAAAAGCTAAGCCCAAATTTTTCAAGTTCAATGTCAATTTCAAAAATGGCGTCGAGTTTCTTTGTTTTCCACCGTGACCGGCGCTCCAATCTACGCCGTTTTAAAATTGACACTCCAACTTTAAAAATTTAGACTTAACTTTTCAAGTTTCGATTCGAGAGACTGGCACATGCGCCCTCGTGACAGTGTCCCTTTAAAGGCGCATTGACACCTATACCATTTTAAGTCTCACCGCTCTGCCCGGTCACAGTTGTTCTGACGGAGAAACATCCGAGACAGATTTCAGATTCAGATTTAGTGACAAATTACATATAATCAAGTTATCAATTGTTTGATGGTTATTTTATTTGACAAGGAGTCTGCCAAAAGTCCAGAATTTTAACTTTGTTCTGATTTGTTTAAAACCAAAAAAAAAAAAAAAAAAAAACGGTGAGCTTGTTTACCTGCCTTAAAAGCGACTTCCGGTGAAACTGATCATAATGCTTATAGTTGAGACGTCTTTTAAGTTTCAATGGGATGGTCTCATTCGTTGATGGGCCTTCGCAGACAGTAAACAGTTGAATTTGCATCACTTGGCATATTAACAATGTTTTCATGAATAGACAACTGGTCACCTCTTGGTAGTTCAGAAAATTGTATGAATGGGATACGAGGTGATATTAGACGTTCTTCTCATGGTGTCAAATTTAACAACTCAGGCTTCTCATGAAAAACTATTTTATTGGATTTAGAACAGCTAGGCAATTTCTCTTTCTTTAGATTTGAGTTACAAGGTGTGCAAATCCATTCGGTTTCATCGACTTTTTTTAATCCAGTGACACAAGACTTTACAACAGCTTGTGAATGCGAACATGCCTTGTACTTGTTACCATCACATTACACGACTGAGGACTTGTACCACAACTGGTCACAACAGGTACATATGTATTCTGGACTACATTTATATTATTGTGAAATAAATTTATCATATAAATTGCATTGCTTTCATTTTTCTGTTGTTGCAACTCATCACTATCCGTTGTTGGGAGTATATGCATTTTGTGCATTTTGAAATTGCACTTCAGCAGCCGGTTCAGTTCTATCAAGTAAATTGTAACAGTTTTCCTAACTTGGACATTTCTATTTATTTGCTTAATGTGTTCTGCATTCTCTGCTTTCTGTTTTATAAAGGACTGTTTCTCAATATACCTTATGTGTTCTGGGTTTTTTCTCTTTGCTTTCTTTACACCGTTTCTCAATTTCCCTTATGTGTTCTTGGTTCTCTTCTCTTTGTTTTCTTTTATACTGTTTTCAATATCCCTTACATGCTGTGCGTTCAAAAATGTTTACAGCCCATGGGAGGAGCGAAGGAGTGAGAGAGGGAAGGAAAGAGTGACTAATTTGCACATCTGTCCCCAATACTATATCTCGTTCAACGCTTCGGGTATTCACGAGATATAAAACGATGAAAACATCTTAGCGTGACATAAATATGCATTGTCTGAAACGAGACAGGCCTGGATGACGTAATACACTGGAAAATTACAAAGATGTTTACAGCCGATGGAAGGAGGGAGTGAAAATTTGCATATCTGTCCCCGTATACTATATCTCGTTCAACGCTTCGCATATTCACGAGATGAAAAGGGTTATTAAAATTTACTAAATTTTATTATAGAGCAGTTTTCAACTGAGTGTCGTAAAACCAAAACCAAAGTAATTACTCTGACCAATCACAGCAGTCGTAAACAATCCAATGAACCATTCAGAGCTCGAAGCAATTACATGTCGGCGGCGCCAAGCGCAGGAAAACGCGTGCGAGCAAGTCACGATTGGTTTTGGTTTTACTTCTGATTGGTCGAGAAAGAAGCGCGAGATTTTTTAGCCAATCACAAAGCGTAGCAATACAAAACCAAAGCAATTGTGTAATTACTTTTGACACTCAATTGAAAACTGCTCTAGAACGGGGTATTGAAAATTGGCCGATGTCTAGAACGGGATATAATTTTGAATGCAATATTTTTTTCTAAAACGAGGTCCAAATTTGGAGACCTGGGCGGCACATACCCACCCAAAGAATACCCGCGTACATACGATCTCATTCGAAGCGACAATTTTTACTTTCGTGTGCAGAACCTGAAGACTTTTGAAAAGATCTCTAATTACTCATGCGCGAAGCGGCATGAGGTAAGGTTTCGGCTCCGTTTTTCTTGTTATTTTTATTTTTTGTGTCACGATTTTGCATGCAAATTTATGCACGCATATTTTAACTTTACACTTCCCGTTTAGTGACTTCCGGCTACTCTCACTTACGGCAAAACAGCGTCACTGAAGTGTCACGACAGCGTCTCCTACGTCCCTACTTGCATTACTAGTGTTCACGTCAGGTATATATAAGACGTAGACGAATCACTGGCTTCATTGTGGTACAGTCTTTATTTACCAAACAATCAATAGTAAACAACATGGTTTGCAGGAACGATGACTGAATGAAAGGAATAACTCTTCTCCATGTCGGATATCTTCTTATCTTGTTTAAAATATATCATCAAACTTTCTTACGCATGCACATGAGTATAGGCTGCTGGGAGCCTCTTGTTTGGAATAAAAATGTTGTAGTCTACAGATAACAGTGATGATCGTCTTGCGCTTTGCTGCAACTGTTCTGAGCTATTATCTTCTCTCAGTTTGTCGACTCATGTACAATTCTAATATGTAACAATCTTGAGCAGTGGTTTTGTGGTGCTCAGTGTTTATTATGCTTCATAAAATGTTCGAGGACATGCGTGCGTTATGATTGGTCAGATCAAGTTAAATGCATTATATCGCCATAATGGACACGCCTCGAGTCTGAGCGTGCCAATTTCTAGGACATCTTATAAAGGAAGTGGCAAGCTGCTGCTTGTACATTGTTGAGTACACACTTGATAATTTAAGAGAAACTGCTGCGCCACGTGTTTCTCTAGGCACTTCTCCCGTGTTGAAAGCTGTTGAGCAATAATTTCCTGTAATGCTGTTATTGGCTATACGAGG
Organism: Cladopsammia gracilis; assembly: GCA_022457155.1. Taxonomy (NCBI): domain Eukaryota; kingdom Metazoa; phylum Cnidaria; class Anthozoa; order Scleractinia; family Dendrophylliidae; genus Cladopsammia; species Cladopsammia gracilis. The sequence continues at coordinate 627,777 of JAJGOT010000291.1, forward strand.
TGGTTCTAATTAACTTTACAGTCTATCAACGAAAAACCAAGTGTGACCAACGTACAGCCCCTGCGTCGTCTGCCTACGATTTGGGCTAAAAGACTTCGGCTTTGGAACCAGTGAGTGCGAATGCATAGAGCAAAACTCAGGGGAGACGCGAAAAATAACCTAGCTGGCGGGCAATAAGGATCGGCCATTCTCGCCCTCTACTTGAAAGGGGTTCAAGTGATGTCTTATTCCAGTTTTCGTTTCCCATCCAGTAACGTTTGTATGTTATTTTTCATGCAGAGTTTGTACGTGGTCGCCAAGTATAACTCGTCGCTAGTGTTTCCATGGGTTGACACAGCCTTTGAAAATCAACACTTCCTTAACAACGTCAACACCATGCGCATGAACAGAATTGACGTTGCAGAGTGAGTAAACATCATTATGTAGTTGAGTAGTTTTGTCAAGTTATGAAAACCATAATACCAAGTCCTTAGTATATCATATCTAAAGCCTGGTTTCCATACAATCGCAACGATCGCAGCGATCGCAGAAAAAAGTGTTGTGCGACCCTTGCGATCATATGGAAACCAAAACGTTGCGATCCTTGCGATCGTTACCATCCTTGCGACTGGTCACAGAATAAAAGGAACACACACACGATTTCACGCGTGGAAGTACACAGAATTATCCAAAATTATTTATCTTGATGCTGATTATATGATGATGAGTAACATTAATGAACTGTTCGTCATTCCAGACGACTTTGCTGCTGTTTCATGCTCCAGACCTGGTGTGCTGGATACATGTTTCAATGCAGGGCTAATGGTGTTTAGGCCAGATTCGAATTATTATCAGGACATCATGAAACTTTAGAAGGAAACCACAGAGAAGGACACCTGCCCTCATGATTGCGATCGCAGAGATAGAAAAATTTCTATCTCTGCGATCCTTGCGATCTTTAATCTTTAATCACAGTCTGCGATCAAGAGGTTTTCATATGGAAACCAACTCTTGCGATCCTTGCGATCCAAAATGTCCCAAAAAGCATTGCACCCCAAAGCCTTGTATCCCATAATGCACTTAAAGTTTATCGGATCCAAGCCTACTCGACGTTTCCTTGCGATCGCTGCGATCATATGGAAACCAGGCTTTAAACTTCGTTTCTCGCAGTGCAAAATGACCCTACCGATGGAAACCGAATTTACTAATCCATATCCCACCTACAGTCGGTAGTTGTGTTAAGTTTTTTAACTTTTGAGTCTGTGGATGACATCTTAAAGGGAACCTCCATTGTTATAACAAATTGACGTTAAATTGTTGGAAATAAAGTCTAAATTGATTAAAAAATAAAAAACAGGTGCAAATATAATTTTAGTGTACAAAAAATGGATACGATTATCATCTATTTTCGTTTTTAAATTTCCCGCGCGCCGCCATTTTGAATATTTATGATGTGTTACGGTTGTCTTATTGTTGCATACAAAAGAACTTCGATTCTTAACAATAGCGGCAACCGTAACACGTCATAAATATTCAAAATGGCGACGCGCGGGAAATTTAAAAGCGAAAATAGGCGATATTTATATCCATTTTATTTGTACACTAAAATTATATTTGCACCTGTTCTTTTAAAAATTTTAAATTTCGACTTTATTTCCAACAATTTAACGTCAATTTGTTCTGACAATGGAGGTTCCCTTTAAAGTGTGACCATTTAAATAGAAACTATGGAGCATTCCGCACAGCTTATTTTCCTGTAGCACTTCTATTTATTTAATATCATAAATCTACCAGCGTTTTATTACGAATGCTGTTCTCTTATTGACTACGCTACTCACTATCTATTCTGTTTAAAGTGAGTAGAGTGAGTAGCCCAATGGCGGCCGCTTCTTCGCATTTTCGAAGTGTCTGTGAGGAGTATTTGTTGTTAAGTTTTGAACGTCTAGTAGATTTATACTAAAACAATTAGATTATTCGCTCTTGATTTCTACGACACTCAAGTGAAAGCTTATTCCGTAGTTCCGAAGTACTCGGTTTTCCATGGGAAACGCAACCTGGGACTCTCTAGCCTGTCCCTTGGATCACCTGCTTATAGTGTGTTTATTTCCCCTCAGATTGATTGAGAAGATGGCAGATGATGCTGGCATTCCTTCTAGTGCAATGAGAGTCGGAATGAATGATAGAAAGCTAGAATGGCAGACACGTCTGGCCTGGAAATATGCATGCTCAAGTAAGTTGTTGCTCTGATGTAAGTTGTTGCTCATTATATTTATGGGTTGACCTTAGCACTATAATTTACACACAGAGTTGATTCTGTGATTCCTTGTTTGTATCACCAGTGATACGTGGCTCAACATTTATTTGTGCTCTGATATTTAAGTCGAGGATACCTGGCTGGGCTCAACAGGATTCGGACGTTTACCATTTGTCACTGAGACCTGGGCGGTCAGACCTGTCGGTTTGTAAATATACCTGGATTTTTGAAAACGATATCGCTCTAAGTAAGCGTTTGTGAGCGTTCTTGGCCTTGCCAAACCCCCAAATATAAAAACTAAAGACTGTTGCTAGTCTTTATTTTCTCTCGCTCTCGCTCCCTTTCCCTTTTCTCTCTCTTCTCTGTGATTTTCGGGCTGATTGGGGTCATAAAATTAAAAGCCTTGTTTGGGCTAGTTGTAGTGAAATTGCTGTAATTTCGTTGATCACGTTTTCAAAAACCCAGGTATAAATAGAATGCACGTTTTTTAAGGCCTTCAAGTCCATCAAAATGGCCTACATACTGTTTACGAATTGGCTACAGTCTACAGTCCTGACAAATGATGGCATGCTATTTACGAACTGACCGGTCCGACCGGCCAGTTCTGACAAATGGGCCGCGTCACGCGAAAAGGGCCCGGACGACATGACACTTGATTTCGAGCAATTTGCATTTGAATCAGCTGCTCAAAATGGCGGAAGCCTTGCGGTATGTGCATTCAAGGCGCGATTTTTACGGTTTTAATTTTTATTTCCGGACTTTTTTCGCTTCCATCATATTATTTAGGGATTGAAGTGGGCAAAAAAGCTGAAAACTCAAAATCGAGAAAATATGTCGTCCAGGCCCTTTTCGCGTGACGCGGCCCAAATGGTGACCCCCGAAAGTAAGGTTCAATTTTCGAACCTTTCTAGTAATTCTCCAACTGTCCCCCGAAAGTAACGGTCCAATCGAAAATACAATACATGTACTGAGGTCTGACGTCTCCATGCAGATGGAATAGCTTAGCGTTTTACTGTACAAGAATGCCGAGGAATACCGAAAAATGCCGAGGAATGCCGAAGAATACCGAGGAATGCCGAAGAATTCTGAGGAATGCCGAAGAATTCTGAGGAATGCCGAAGAATGCCGAGGAATAACGAAGAATGCCGAGGAACACCGAAGAATACCGAGGAATGCCGAAGAATGCCGAAGAATGCCGAAGAATGCCGACGAATTCTGAGGAATGCCGAAGAATGCCGAGGAATAACGAAGAATGCCGAAGAATACCGAAGAATGCCGAGGAATGCCGAAGAATCAATGAAAAAGAGAGAATTAAAGTGGCATTTTGCTTATTCCGCGGTTGTGGTTGTGTTGGTGTTGTGTTTATCATCATTATTTTTTCAATTATTAATGTATTTTAGGTGCCCGAAAGTAACGGCTACCCGAAAGTTGCGGCCCCTTACGGCTGCAAATTCCGAAAGTAACGGGGGCCTGATCTGCTGTTCCTGTTCACGTTCTTTCATGGGTTGGGTGGGTGAAGAGGTGAGCTCATGAATGGACCCATAGCGGCTGCCATTTGTACCTTTACATTCTGACGTTTGATCTCACATTTCAGTTAAATTGTAAACCGCGTTTCAACACGGGAATTGAATTTCCGCTTTGTATAATGAAAACGAGGCGAAGTTACCAGTGTCAAAATTTTAGCAACATTTTGCCAGAACAAAAGTTGATGTGAAATGTAAATTCGTCAGTAATAAGAAAATACACCTTTCGATGACTGGCTGCAAGTGTAATAGAGATATACGATTGTTCTGAGTGTTTTCCATTTACGTGGGAAAACGGTCAAACGCCCGATTGGGAAGTTCGGTTTGCGCAACTTTTCACTCTAATTTACAGAGAGAATCTGGAACTAGTTTGACCATTTGTGAAGCTTAGGGAACAAAACTGGTGCAGGGCCTGGAACTGCTAGATAAAAGCAAACGGTACATTACTTAGTGAGAACTTTCAAACAGTTGAGCAATATTCTTCTTATTGCAATGGTTTGTGAGTCGTAATGCTTTTCATCTGACCGAAAATCGTATTCTAATCGTTTAATAACTGCTTTATTTTTGTAGAGGGGGTGTTAAGCACGCCAACCTTCTTCATAAATGGGATGTTTGTTGCTGGTGATGTGTCAACAAAGTGGAGCGAGGAACAGTGGAAAGGGATCATCAACAAGTTGCTATAATCGAGTAAGAATCATTATCATTCGAAGCATTTTTTTCTTCCTTATTATTGGCCGAGAGCCCACCACGTGACCTGCGAATAACTGCCTACGAATAATTCTGCTCATGCGCACAACGGTGCAAAGTTGTTTGCTGCCAATAATTGTTCTGCTCCCGTCCTCCACAATGGCAGCCCGATTTCTGCTGTTTTAGCAGTTACGAATAAATACTAGTGGTAACCTTCGGTTAAAAAGTGCGGGCGAGTAATGGTTGTAATAACAGTTTTGTGTTATTTTTGATAAATAAACTGGCTGTATGCTTGAATGAAGCAAATTACGGCTTCGCTGATCATTTCGAGGATACAGAATGCATCTAAGTGCACCAATTGCCGATGGAAAGATGTTCGTCTGTGGAAAGTGAAACTCAAAATATCTGTATGATTTCAACATGAAAGCACTCCAGCGAACCAATTTTATGAACCGAAACATGGCGATGCTTTGCAAATACACCTCCAAAATGTATACATGACCTTGTAATTGCTATAAAGATTGACTTACAAATGAAACTTGCAGTTGGACCCACAACAGCCACCTACCGCACATTCACCAGTCGCGATCACTCACGTGGAAGATCGTGGAAAGGATTTCCAACAGGTTTACTGGTTCTGAACATCCGGGATATCTTATCACGCGGCTTGCGCATGAATCCTAATCACGTGGACCAATGACGTGATTGCATTCCATACATACCAGTTGGAAGACGAAAAATCCGGCCAACAGAAAAGCCTACGTACGTGCGGCGCACGCGCGGGATGTAAGTCCGCTGCTCGAAACGAAGATTAGTCTGCGGGCTCCTCCTTGTCGCCCGCAATTAAGTTGAAAACCAAACTCGGTGATCGAATAATAAAGCAATTATTGGACTCGGCTATCGCAAAATATCGTGATTTGTCAGTGTCTTGCAAATCAATTATTATAATTATATTATTATAATTTGCTCGCCACTGAAAAATCACGATATTTCGCTTAACCTCATCCAATAATTGATAATAATCTGTTCCACTCCAGCTATACCGGGGGAGGGACTCCCACATTAAAATTGCCGATCGTCGTAAATTTTGAAAGGAACCCCTAAAGGGCCGACCAGTAACCTGTTTTGTAGGTATGGCTCCATTAATTTTTACCCCTAAGGGGTACCAATTAGAGCGGTTTTCAATTGAGTGTCGTAATACCAAAACCAAAGTAATTACTCTGACCAATCACAGAACTCGCAGACAATCCGATGAACCAATCAGAACTGGAAGCAAATACATGCAGCCGGCACCAAGCGCGGGAAAACGCGTGCGAGCAAATCACGATTGGTTTTGGTTTTACTTCTGATTGGTTGAGAAAATGGCGCAAGATTTTTTAGCCAATCACAAAGCGTAGCAATGCAAAACCAAAGCAATAGGCCATTTGCACGATGACGTCATTTGACTACTACTACCAGAATTCATTTCGTTTTTCCTTTCTTATTTAAATTTTGTAATCCCAGTACGGTTTAAATAACAATAGCCCTAATTTGCACTACAAAACAAAAAACTGAAGGATTCTGGTAGTAGTAGTCAAATGACGTCATCGTGCAAATGGCCTATTACGAAATTACTTTCGACACTCAATTGAGTGTCATTTAATTAATTATCATTTAATTATCTAGTTAGTTATTTTATTGTTATTTATTTATTTTATTGTTATTTATTTATTTTTTCTTTCCCAATTTCAATTTCAATACTACGTAAATATTTATATTCATTACTTTATTTTTAACGTCTTGCAGTGATGGGTATCCCCCTTTGTAGATTTTAAATTTATGTAGATGTAGATTGAAAACTGCTCTATATCTCAAAAGTTGTTCCTGTCATCATATTTTTTCTGGTTTAACACTCTAAAAGGTACCAGAATAATTCTGAGTGGACATTTTCGATTCAAATACCCTTAGTGGTACGAAACCACGAATTTTTCACAAAAAGGTAGGATGATCAACCCCGTCACTTTTATATGGGATCCCTGTGACCCCGTCCCAGGGCTGTTTCCAGTAGAGTTTATGAGCGAGTGTTTAACTTGGTGTACTTCATCTTATGTTTGGTTTTCACCGAGGAACTTTTTGTATTTCTTATTTTTCAGGTTACAGTATACAACCAAAGTAAAAATCGGACAGAAACGTTAATCAAGCTGTCGAGCTACAAATGTACTTTTGAACTACTATTCTGATTTAAAAAAGCAAAGGACCTCGAACGAAAATGCTGCTGGTGTACGAAGGATCTAGAGAAGATAGATCTTCTCCAGATCCTACATATTCCAGAAGCATTTTCGTTTGCGGTCCTTTACTTCTTATTCAATTGTTTTATTTGGGACCGTAGATCTTCTCAGATCCCCGGCATATGCTGCATATTTTTTTTTTTAACATGGTTTTGGCCATGAAATCGCTGAAGGATGGTTTGCATGTCTTTGCTCACTTTTATTTTCTTTATTGCGACAACGACATGATATTTCAAATTCTTTGCCTATTGCTCATGCTCACGCGATGTGCCGCTGGCCAGTTGGCAAACATTTGAATTTGAGCTTATCTGACGTCATCACCACGTGCGCGTTCGCGCTGCTTTCTCTATCTTTTTGCTGCTACACAGTGCTGACGAGACCCAACCGGGTCGAAATAGCTATCCACGGTTGCATTTTGGCTTTCAGTTTGGGCTCTATCATGTCGTTGTCGCGATAAATGTTCTACGCAGTTTCAGCCTTACTTACTTACTGATTTAAAACAATGCAAGGGTGGTTTTGGCGGGTACCTCAACGAAATGCCAGTGTGTGTGAAATAGAGATAAATAAAGCATCTTGATTATTCATGAACGAAATAGATTGAGTGTTTTCATAAAATTGCGTTTGTTCACGGTTAGAAACCTCAGCTAGAAAAACAATAGGAAGAATAAAAATTTGTCATACCGACTGATTTGAACCTGAACCCCCCCCCCCCCCCCCCTTCCCGCCCCAACTCGACACAACGACACAAACGTCAGACCGCTTTTATTTTGCGGTTCAAATGCAACTTCACGGACTATCCGTGATATATTATATCCTGATAAACTGATCGCCAAAAAGCGTGTTCTGAATAAAACTACACTGCGCACACCTTCGTGTTAACACAGCTGTTTTTTTTTTTTATTGTGGCCAAAGAAAGCGTTGCCATCAATTTAAAAACTCTCTCCATGAATAATTGTCCGTTGCAGACTGTCACACAACATCTTTTGGGCAACGTGGTTTGAACAAATTATGAAATATTTCCAACTGAGATTCTACGCCAATTACCAGCGGGAATTTTTTGCAGACATAACTTGTAAGAAACAAGACAATTGACCTGGTTCAAGTTGGGTGGAGAACATATGCGGTAAAAAGGAAAAAAACGTCTTCAATTTAATTAAAACTACAAAATATCCTTGATGGTATAGTTAAACTGATTAAAACTATTCGTACATTTGTGAGGCGCGTGAATGTAGGCACGCTATAACCCCGGCTGACTGTGCAATGCAGGCATATCGACAGGTATTGACTGCGTGTTCGTATTGTACGGCTGTGGAACAACTGAAGTTATCAGAAGATATCTAATACGACAGCTGAAGAGATGTTATTTTATCCGGCCCTGCCCGATTATAACACTCAGTTGCTTACGAGCTATTTTTCTTTAGCCATTCAAGTCATGATCATAAAACAAAAGCCACGGCTGGAGACGTTTTACCCTTCTCAGACGAACATCAGACTTTTCCTGCTTTGTCAGCCGATTATTGTCAACAATGTTATGTTAAACATGGGGCTCTCCAGGGCTCCAAGTAAAAAATATCAGGGTTCCAGGGATCCATGACATTTACTGCGGGGCTCCAATGAATAATCCAAAAAAAACCTAAAAAAAATTCTTATTGGGAGTAACTTATGGCTTTTTTACTTGGCCTGTTTTATCACCAAACGCAAATATAAAAAATGATCTGTGATACAATCACACTAATTTTCGATTACAAGCGATATAATTTGCGTTAAGGAAAACAAACGTTGAAATTAATAACAACTAAAAGACGAGTTTAGACCGTTTGGAACGGTGTGCTTGAGCTTTTCAAAGGACGTCACTTATATTCCTTCGTACGGTCACTTCTCTCCGTACTACGGACACTTGGCCCTGTCCCTTTGGTTTTCATATTAGAGAGGTTCATGACTGTATATCAAAGACCTAGTTGGGAAGTCATATCCCTTACTTTTATACTGATGCGGACACACCTCTTCTCTCCGTACTACGGACACTTGGCCCTGTCCCTTTGGTTTTCATATTAGAGAGGTTCATGACCATATATCAAAGCCCTAGTTAGGACGTCATATCCCTTACTTTTATACTGATGCGGACACACCTCTTCTCTCCGTACTACGGACACTTGGCCCTGTCTCTTTGGTTTCCATATAAGCGAGGTTCAACTATATATCAAAGCCTCGAACGTTGAAGTCAACACAAGTCATTACAAGCCTTTGAATTGAGACTAAGCCTAATTTATACTCAGCCGCCTTAAAAAAGCAACAGTCGGAAGTTTTATCGAAGCACTAATACACATCCCCATGTCTATTTTATGCCTTGTTTTCAATGCAACAGTGGCGGATTTAGGGCAGCGGCCCACCCTTCCCCCCTCTTTAAAAATAATAAGGATCGAAGGGCCGAAATTTTTTTTAAGTCTATAACATTTTCGCTCTCCATGAGAGCTCCCCATGACTTGTCAGGTCTTTGCTTTGAGCTTCCAGAAAAAAAAAAGCCATTCTTCGAAGAAACAATGCCATGTGACCAGACAATAGTGAACACACTCTACTTATCAGATGTCCTTAATGCTTTTTAACTTTCTATATTGAGGCCAATATATAAAAGCACGTGTTTGGATAAATCGCGGAACTGCTTTCCGACCAGCTGCAAGCATTAGCTTCTCAGTATATCAGCTAAGTGCCTCTCTTCTCTGCCAACACAACACTGATAACAATCGGATACATTAAAAAAAAAAGTGGCGAGAGGTGTGTAACATAAGAGAAATGAGAGAGTGAGAAAAGCCTGTCACCCACGGGCTGACTTTCCGTACACTTGTCATTACCGAGCTTAAAAAGAAATTGTCATTTTTGTTTTATTTATCATGCACCACATGACGCTAGCTTTCGACATTGCTGATCCTAGCAGTACACAGGAGGCATGTCATATAGAACCCAGTATATGGCCCAGCTCGTCATGTGTCTGCCGTAGCTCAGTGGTTAGAGCATCCGACCGGTGTACAGAAGGTCACAGTTTTGTATCCTGTCGGGGACTTAGATTTTTTGTCTTTGTCCCACGCTCGTAACACTATGAACATCATATCCTTCTCACAATGCAATCATGATGGCTTATTGTTTTCCGACGTCTTATAACTTTTTTTCCCATCTACAATGTAAACTGTGATGCTACTGATATCGAATAAGGGATGCACGTACGAATAATCACATTAAGGGCCTCTTAAAATTATAGTAGTCCGGTTGACAAGGCTGGCCCGGTTACCGAGACCTCGCCTCATCTCCTTTTTCCTTCGTAAAATTTTCGATGTGTTAATGTGAGAAGGCGGGCTGGCCTGGTTACCGAGATCTCGGTTTTTCCAACCGCGCTTGAAATTTTCAATATGAATAGGTCAGCCCGGTTAAATACTTAAGCGTTTCTGTTAGCTCCGCCCTATTTGATGCTGAATAAGTTTAATAGAAACAATAATTTCCAGAATCATGGGTTAATATTTTCGTGCACACTATCACGTACATACACACAATTTCATCATGCAGGATAACCAAGCTGAAATTTTCCATATGAACGAACGACAAAATTCGTCCCGCTGACCGGGCCAACCTGGTTCCCGGGCTAATGCGAAGAGGCCCTTCGACTACGGAACGCCCCTCGTATCCCTCGGGGATAGCCCAGTCGGGTGACATCGCGTGTTTCGCTCCGCCTTTTCTCTCCCTGAAAGAAATATAAGACTATTCGTCGACCTATCTTGTATTCCTGATTTTCTGATCGTCCTACAAAACGTTTGTTACCATGAATGATTAACAGTTTTAGAAGTAAATAACGAGGTTACAATGTTAACACCGAAAATAAACATGTCCAAGTCCCCCAAAAGTTAATCGAAAAGTCTAAAACAAACTCTGTTTTTTTTTCTCGTTTGTTTGTACGTGGACTTATTTAATTCAAGATTTGACAGTTCTAAGGGTACCAGCGCATGCAGCTTCTTAATAACCACGTGGCGTTGCAGGTTTCATTGAAGCTTGCCTGACAAAAAACTCCCGGGAAAGAAAAGTTCCGACCGGGACAATTATCATGATTATTTTCAACGCATTTCTCAAAACATTGGTTATTAACTTTTTTAATTAAAAAATGAAACTGATTAACAATTTACAAATTACAGCGTAGTGGATTTAATCCCACATTTTTTCCCCTAAAACACAAGTTGTTTGAACAAGTCAGGGGCGGATCCAGGATTTTGAAATGGGGGGTGAAATTTTAAATGCAATAGAACCAGAGAAATAAAATATTATTTATTTGAGAAATACTTTAGAAAAAAGAAAGAAAGGGTCTCAGAAAAGGGGGGTGAAAATTCACCCATTTCCCCCCCCCCCCCCTGGATCCGCCCCTGCAAGTACAGTTACTCAGTTTATTAATGTTCTGAAATTTACGACACTGAATTTTCCTTTCTTTGTCTTAACTGGTCAGACAAGGTGAACGAAATGGAATAATCGTGAATTAGTTTGAAAGAACTAAAATTCATTATTTAACTGACGTTTTCCTTGGCGTTGCCTTCATGGGCCCCGTTGTTCGAAAGCCGGTTAACGCTAACCCAGGATTAAAAATTAACCGAGGATGTAATTTCTCTTGTAAGAAGTGTTTTTAAAAGCTAATTACAAGTTACATGCGAAGACAACTCAGAGACGAAACTAAAGGGCAAAAATACTTTGGAAAAATCTCCATTGATTAATTATTTAACTGGAATCAAAACTGATACTAACCCTGGGTTAGCTTAACCGCGCTTTGAACAACCCGGCCATGGCAGGAATATGGCGCGTTTTTAGTGTCAAAACCCAAATTCAAATTTCAAATATGCTACTCTTTTTTTCGAATATCCAATTCTGTTATTGAAAGCAGTAACAGTTCAATTCAGATATTAACTCCTTTTATTCCAGTATCCAATTCTTTAATTTGAACATTTTGTTCATTAATTCAAATATCCTATTTGCATATTTCAACATCCTGATAGCATAGTATACCTTATTATAGGAAATTAACAATACACTTTATTAACGCGATTTTACAAAATTCGCGTTAATTTAATGTATCTTAATTAATTTCGATGTAAATTTAATGCACGCTGTTTTACAACATTGTTATTTTAAAGAACCTTTATTTCATTACAAAACGAGTGAGCAGCTCTTGGTGATTTCACGGAGGCTTTGAAAGATCTTTGAATTGATCGGGTCTAGTTAGGCTTCAAAACCAAATTTTCGGCTTTAAAAAAACTTAGAAACATCCGTGCACTTGTCTTGGAAGGTTTTATTGACGGAAGCCAAAACGCAGTTTGGCTTTCAGAAATGTAAAGTGCGAGTTTGCAGAAGTAAGAAAATCGCAGTAAATAAAGCAAGATGCTTATCGAAAAATTCGCGTTAATTTAATGCATGTAAATCTAACTTTTGAAAAATTCGCGTTAATTAAGTGTAACGTAAATTTTCTTCGCGTTGTCAACGTGCATTGTTAATTTCCTATAATAAAGTATTTGAAATGAAGTTTTGAATTTTAACACCAAAATGCGCCATACCGGAATACAAGAGGCGTGGTTACCGTTTAACGCGCCATACTAAGGAATACAGGAGGCCTGGTTACCGTTCAAGTTGGTCTCTTGTGGAACTTGTGGAATGTCGGCCCTCTTATAGCAGGTCTTTTATAAATCTTTAACACTGTTTTCCAGCCAAAATGTTTCATTGATTCAATGGGTAACCTTACACATTGTTCCCTTTGAAAGTGTCAATATATATCAATAAAAATCCGCCTACCCATTTTTCAACGCCAAATTAAACTAGAATATTTAATACGAGTTTCGTAATATAAAAGCTTTTTTTCACTGTCTTATTCAAACCCATGTACTCAGATGCGTTGTCTTTTGTATCCTTCATGTTTACGCGGAGGCTACTGGCAGGTTTTTCTGTTGTTTTGCAAGGTACAATTGTTCTCGCTTATTTGATTGTTTTTTATTGTTTGGAGCAACGCCTGGTTGTTCAGTAAAGGCGAATAACTGACTGCAATGAACTTAAAACATTTTGCTAGTTTTTTTGTTCAACTAATTAACAATCCATAAATTGCCCAAAAGGGTACTGCAATCTCTCAACAACACAGCACTACGGTTAGCAGACCTGACATAATAAGAGGTCAAGACCAGAAAGCAACCGTGGACAGCTGTTTCGTCCTTGTTGGGAATCGTCAGCAAGCGTAGCTGACACAATGAGACTAGTCATTCTAGAAAAGAGAAACAGTGGAGATCGATTATCACTCAAGCACACAACTATATTACTTTTAATAAAGTCAATTTCTACACAAAACTAGCCTTTCTATTTCAAACACTATAATTCAATAATCCAATCAAAAAAACCTATTTTAAAATCTAAACACTATTATTTCTTTTGAAACTGTTGAACTTTGCAACATTCCTGTAATGTTTAGATCGCAACATTAAAACAAGGCAAACGTTTACTCGACTACAATTCTTAACTTGACTGTGAACTCTAAATAGTTCGATCTTTGCGAACAAGCATAAGTTTATCTCAGTGAAAAGCCAGTTTACGGATGAAACATTTATCACTCGTGGCGCCAAATAGCCAAACTGTCACCGTGTTTATATTTTAAAGAAATCGATTATATAATGATGATCTATTCAAGTGGTCTTTCTCAGAATGAATCTGACTGACTGCTTATAATTTTAAAATAACAATTAAATTAATTTCGTGCAAAAATTAACCAGTCAGTAGAGAAGTGACGCTATATAAACGAGTGCTTTTGCCACAATGATTTGTTACAAAAGGTAACTGAGTTTCTCTTCGCTCGCTCGTAAGATAATGAGTTCAAGAGAAGGCTATGTTCAAGACTTGTTCAGTGTCCAAATGGTGTTTGAATGTCTACGATCAAAACAATAAAAAATACCAAATTATATTTTGCAAAATAACGAAAAACAAATATCACCAAATGAAAATACTGCTCAGTAGCTTTCATTTGAATGGTCACACTTTAGGATTTCATCCACAGACTCAAAAGTTAGAACCACATTGTACAGCATAATAAACAGTACCACAGGAAAGTACTGTTCAATAGCTTTCATTTGAATGGTCACACTTTAGGATTTCATCCACAGACTCAAAAGTTAGAACCACCTTGTACAGCATAGTAAACAGCACCACAGGAAAGTGCTATTCAATAGCTTTCATTGGAATGGTCACACTTTGCGACTTTATTCACAGACTCAAAAGATATGGAACTACCATTTATTTCATACTTATTGAGATTTTCTATTGAATGGTCACACTTTGGGGTTTCGTCTACAGACTCAAAAGTTAGAACCACCTTGTACAGCATAATAAACAGTGCCACAAGAAAGTTCTGCTCAGTAGCTTTCATTTGAATGGTCACACTTTGCGATTTCATCCACAGACTCAAAAGGTAAAACCACCTTGCAAATCATAATAAACAGTACCACGGGAAAGTACTGCTCAGCAGCTTTCATTTAAATGGTCAAACTTTAGGATTTCATCCACAAGCTAAAAAGGCAGAACCACCTTGTACAGCATAAAGAGTCTAAAGAGTATCACAGAAAAGTGTTGCTCAATAGCTTTCATTTGAATGGTCACACTCTGGAGTTTCGTCCACAGTCGACTCAAAAGTTAGAACCACCTTGTACAACATAATAAACAGTACCACACGAAAGTTCTGCTCAATAGCTTTCATTTGAATGGTCACAATCTGGAGTTTCGTCCACAGACTCAAAAGTTAGAACCACCTTGTACAACATAATAAACAGTACCACAGGAAAGTACTGCTCAATAGCTTTCATTTAAACGGTCGCACTTTAGGGTTTCGTCCACAGACTCAAAAGTTAGAACCACCTTGTGCAGCATAATAAACAGTACCACAGGGAAGTACTGCTTTGTAGCTTTCATTTGAATGGTCGCACTTTGGGATTTCCTCCACAGAAACAACGAATAGAACAATACTTCAAGACCGGAGATTAACTGAATTCTGAGATGACGACAACGCGCAGTTTCAAATAAAAAAAGGGCCGATGGCAGAAAATGTGTTTGCATTTGCATTAGATTCGATTAGATCCACTTAACTCCACGTTTTATCTTGAAAAACAAAATAATTAGCTCAAATGTTTGATTTAACAGTATGATCATTCAAATAAAAAGGTAGAGAGAGCGTAAATTTCATGGTATGAGTTTTTGTCATTAACTTGCTCCCATGTGGAAATTCAAAATAAAAGGTAAAAGATTAATGTACGAATTGCAGGCCTGCAGATGTTTGAACTGCCTCGGTTGATTAGTGCTTGTGCTCCGGCTCGATCTTCTTCCCTCTGTACTGTCATTGGCACTTACAAGAATAAAATGGACATTAAACTGTGTAAATCAGTACCCGAAAATATTGCTTTTTCTGCTAGTCTAAATTATAAAGGCCAACCCTGTTTTTTAACGTTATTTAGACAGTGCCCTGAAAGCATATTAAGCTCAGACTAGAAAAACACTTACTGTCTACTGAAAGTGACCCATTATAAACAGGTGTGGAGGCCCATTTATTGTGTTCAACCTTGGTCTAAGTTAGACTTCGTTTTAATAAATAACTGACCCTAGTGTTTTATTATCTGATGTTTCTCAAGGTGGCCAGCCTCAGAGAGCAGTGAACCAAGTATTATTGTTCATGTGTCCTGAACTGAAGATCATGGCGGATGCATGTGAACACAGCCATAAATTGGGTGAAATCAGTAACGGCTACATCCTATCTCTGTTTACTGCCAGTTTTGTTTGTAAATTCACCTGTTTCTTGGCGGTGGCCAGGGTAAAATAATCTGGCAGCAACACGTTCTTTAACACTGTCGGAGTCCGAAGCAAATGATCAAGCTTTAATTTCCATGCAGTCTAGAGACTCTAGAGTCACAAGTTGTAAAGCATTTTTCTTGAGCTCGTTCAGTTAAAAGAGAAGCATCGCTTCTAACTACTCTGGCTTCTTCAAAACGTTCGTGGGACCATCTTTGTTTCAATAATATCTGTAACACTGACGTATTACACTTGTTGTTCCAGTTGTTCCAAAACAACATGGCCGACATGCATGGCGGATGCTGAAATTACAATTAATTACTCTGATCTGAACGCTAGGAGACCGGCTAGCTTGGGTGAAAATAACAGCTACATCCTGACTCTCGAGATTATTTGTGAAACCATTTGTGTTTGGAGGTCTTTAGTTGACCGTGGAACGCTGCAGTTGAAATACTCATGGCGGACATACCTGGCGGATGCCGCCGGAATCAATAAGTACTATAGCTGAACATTCGGCCCCTGGCTAGCTTGGGTGAAAATAACGAGTGACAGCGACATCATCCCACTTCCCGAGTTAACTTGTAATCCCATTTGTGTCTGAAGGTCTTCAGTTGACCGTAGCAAAATGAAATACTGTGGGAACAAAACGTTGGTAACACGGCCGGAAACCAAAAACTCCTCCAGCTTTTACCAGTTTTCAGACACAAGTTCATGACTGGTTTTTCCCGGGTGTACAAATCTCGCTTATTACTCACCTTGCATCATCGGAACAATCTGGAGATAAACTGCTTTGTTTCAGTAATAGTTGTAATTTCAAACATGAGCAAGCTAAGTGTGTTTATCTGGAAGCAGGGCGCGAGCCACTTCACTTCGGTCTGGCTTTCGTCCAAGTCTCTAAGAAAAGATGTAAAAAAACCCGCGTTAAATGGACATTTTAGCACTGAAAACGTTACAAACATCATTTTATTTAATTTATTTTTCATAAAAATATGTTTGAGGTCAGTAGACCTTTTTGCGGCTATTGTTCCTTTGTACAACTAGCTCCAAGTTGAGCAAGACCCTTGTTTTGGTCCGGCACACAAAGTAAAGCTATTGAGTTTCACTATCTCACAGTACTATTTGCGTTTCATTCTTTCCCAGGTTTAAAAAAAACTCACCAATTTTTTTCTAATATTTGTTTAGCTTGGGTATTCTGAAAAGTGAAGTGAAGGATTAATTCAGCTGTTTGAACGTGTGCATGACATTGGTCACATGTATTTCCAAGTATAGTATGCCATGTTTTCCATGCCAATAACACCTGCATGTACACGGCTACAGTTTCTCCGGCTGGGGTATCCGAGCCTTGGTACTGCACTGAAAGCCTCAAATGGTTATAGCTGATGTTGACGTTTTGTCCGCAGACTGGATTATCGTTCAGTGTATTTAAGTCCCATTTCCTATCCAGTTCCAGTCAGCTACTTAGCTCAGTTAGTTTGAAGGGAACCGATGCATCAATGTTTCACCTGGCTAACTAATGAACGCAGCCCAATTCACTTTCTATTCAAGTGTTACTACTGATATGAATCTAACGGTGACCCGATTCAAGGAGAGCAGAGCAGAATCTGCACAACCTCATTGTTTATGGGACTGATGATTACTACGCACCAGCCATCACATGATAACTGTGTGCCTCAAAACAAAGGCGCCTTGTCAAAGAGTACACCGCTAGCTTTGTTCCAAAGAAATAACTGTCTACGATTTTCAGTAAACAAATCTATTAAAAGAGTGAGCAGAGTTCAGGCGTGTCGGGCTTCACCAAGCCTAATACCGGATGCATCCGGAAGAGGCCTAGCGTAGGAGGGATATTGGACGTCTGAAGAAGGCAACGGTTGATTGAAAACCGTGGGAAATGTTAATTCAGATGAAGGTGCTACAAATAAACTGACCTCTTCTTGAGCCAAGAACAAACCACTATTATTAGATCTTATTAGCTTAATTCCCTTGCCATGGTACGTGAACTTTAAATGAAACACTTGAAAACAAGACGCGCGGATGAAAGGGAATCAGTCTACCGTACGCGCAGGGGTGTGTCACCCTTCAGTCAGTACAACAACTGATAAATAGAAATTCAAACATCGTAGCAACTTGTCAAGCATGTTTACTACATCGAGAAGGAAAAGAACCCTTAAAAGGGAAACAAGTAATCTTTGAGAAACTAGCTTAGATGTACATTTATTTTCTGGCAGCCATCTTTCAGGTGGCGATGAGAAACTTTGTTTATACTAAGGAATTGTTTTATTAATTTCATTGGTTTTTAAGGGTTTTTTAAAAGCTATTTTTACTTGATAACACATACTTAAATAGACAAATTAACTTTAAGTAATGAAAATTATGAAGACGGGTGGTCTAATAAACCGGGCGATAGAAATTAACAGCACGGAATTTTATCAACACCGTGGCATGGCACGGTCGACTTAACTGCTCCCCCCCCCCCCCCCCTAATCCCCCACCCCCCACCCCAAGCTTTGCGGTGAAAAAAAAAAAGGTGTTGATACTGGATTCACCAACAGGTGAAACTTTAGAAGTCTGTGATGGGAATTTTTCAGGCTATTAAACGAAGACGGATATGTTTTCAATATTGGCTCCTTCCTCCTTTGAAGTGAGTGAACGCTGCCAGCCACAAGCAGTATAAATATAATGAATCTGTACTTGTAGGTTAATGAAATATCAAGTAAAATACTAAATTTCACTTAATTCAATGATATGTACGATTTCACATAACGAAAAAATTGATGCTAATGATTCAAATAACACTGAAATAATATAATGATCCAAGTCGATTGCCCATGACTTTAAAGCCATGGTTTATTTATTCACCTGTTGTGAATTTTTCTTCCCTAAACAAGTGACAAAAGATAATTTTGTAAAGGGAACTCAAAGAAAGGACACAGCACCATTCCTTTAAAAACCGGTGTGGCTTTGTATCCGGCATGGACAACGAGAGTGAAGAGCTAAACTTCTAAAACTCTCAAGTCTTCAGTACGAGAATTTCTAACACGTCAACATCTTGTGAATTTGTGAAATCAAGCCATAACTTTGTGCCACATAGAAAACGTACTGTGAAAGGTCTATTTTCAGGCACGAATTAGCAACGAAGTTTCGCTCGTCCCTGTGACTGTGTGATATGTGGCTTAACGGCTTCAATTAAACTGATTTCACGCAACAAAACTAAACAAGTGGCTTGAGGATAAAGTTCACGATTGCACCGATTAGTGCTTGTGGTAGATGTCAACTGATTTCGGCAATTTCCATAATTAGCCGATACCATTTTTCGTTGTGTGAAATCACACTACAGTACCAAAGGAAAGTACTGTTTAAGAGCGTTCAGTTGAATGGGTCTCACTGTAGGATTTCATCCACAGATGCAAAAGTCAGGGGGTGAACCAAAATACACCAGTCAGGGTTTTAGTCTGGAAGTGAAGGATGAAAAAAGAAAACCTTCCCACCAGTTATGAGCCGTATATGACTCATTATTGTTTGCCCGCCCTTTTCTCGTTTTTAAAGAACAACAATCTAGTTAAAGAGACCAGTATTACGATGTGAACTTTACCCTTCATTGCATCTTACAGTATGACTACAGCTGATACCGCAAAATCCCGGTTATAAGCCCATCAGCCCCTCCCCTCCCCTCGGGTTATAGGCCCATCAGTTTGGTAACAAAACATTCCGGTTGTTACATGTACCCCTTCCTATATATAAGCACACCGCAGTTCCTCAGTTAACCCATTAAGCCCTAACATCAAAATTTAAATTCTCGTTTCTTGTCTTATACATTTCCTATAAAAGTAGTGGGGAGAAATTGTTCGGATATCAAGAGAACTCATCTTGTGTGATCACGTCCTTAATTCTCATGACCTTTTTGATTGATAAGGAATTAATATTACAAGGAGAAATTTGATGCTGATCACTCTCAGGGGTTAAAGGGTTAACAGCAATTCTTTACAAACATTTGTACCAAATTAACTAAAACAACGCTTATTTATCACAATATTTTTTGCTTGGCAGCCAAAAAAAAACCCTTACGAAGGGGTCTACGAAGTTGTATAAGGCCACGGCTTATAAGCGAGATTTTCAATATTTGATAAATTGAACAAAGACTCCACCTAATGACAGCTGAAAAACAAACAACACCGCAGGGAAGCTCTGAACAATAGCCATCGCCATCGTTGAAACTGTAACACTTACGGCCGGATTTAATATAAAGATTCGGAGCTAGAACAACGTAAGAGTGGAACCCCGATATAACGAAGTACATGCCAAGAAGGGACTGGGAAAATGTGTTCGTCAGTTATAACCGGCGGTTAGTTATATCGGGGTTATTATCCATACCTTTTGCTTTAACTGGACTGAAGAATATCGTTCGTTATACCGGGATCTTCGATATATAGGGGTTCGTATATCGGGATTCCACTATACAGCTCTTTCTTGAATCATGTTATATATTTGGTCTGGGAATCGTTTAATGATTAACAACAACAATGATAGTATCTCTCAAAAGTGTCGAAATCGTTTCTGCGGCAAATTGTGAAATAGTTTTTAAGAATAACGGTTTCTTTTTAATCATAATGTTGCTATAATGAACGGATTTTTGGACGCTTCGTACGGCATAAATCACCCAGCTTGTGTGTAAACGTTTTCCAAGGTGGACAAGAAACAATGGTTAACCCGTTATCTCCTAATATTAAATAGTGCCAAAATAACTAATTTGAAAAATTTGCTGAAATGTCTACAAACAGTGCCACAGGAAAGAACAGCTTGATAGCTTTCATTTGAGCAGTCACAAGTTACGATTCCATCCACAGATTCAAAAGTTAGAATCACATTGCATGACGCTGGGTCCTATTCAAGGAGTGAAATTCAAATTGGGTGCGTGTGCGAAGTTCGACACAG
Source organism: Cladopsammia gracilis (assembly GCA_022457155.1). NCBI lineage: Eukaryota > Metazoa > Cnidaria > Anthozoa > Scleractinia > Dendrophylliidae > Cladopsammia > Cladopsammia gracilis. The sequence continues at coordinate 648,248 of JAJGOT010000291.1, forward strand.
GAAGTGGGCGTGAAGGAGATAAGAGGTTTTCGAGGTGTCGTGAGCGGCGATCGAGCCTTGATTTTTAGTTTACAAACCTACAGCGATCTCTTGGACTGTTCTTTTAACATTTATGGTGGCTGTATTTTCCTCTGCCAGCCACGTTATTTGAATTTGTAATGTTGTTGTAGTGGGTTGTGTGACAACAAAAGCCCTTGTCACAAGAGAATGTTTAGCGTGCTATACTATGTTGACGTTATGTGTTTTGTTCAGGAAAGTTACGTACTATTGACAATAGTGACAATAGTATCTTTTTAGTTTTTAACTGTTAACTCGTTCTTTTTAAATGGAATAAAATAAATCATCAATAATGCTATGACACGGGCTAAAAGCAGATAGAAACAAGATACGTGTATTCAATGCTACCTGTTTTCATGGTTTAAATTTTAGTCCTCAATTTCGGTTTGACAAATAAAAAGAAATTTTAGATTGCCCTGTGTCGTTGTATTTACCGATACAAAGTAAACAAAATTGCTTATTCTAGCCTCCTCATAAAAATTTTAATCAGGAAATCCTTGCAAAAAAAATACTGTTTTATTTTAACGATACTTTGGCGTTCACGGGTGGCGATCGAGTCGTGTGCTGCTTTCGTCTGCAGCCAAACAACGACAGCTCGAATTAATGCGGGCTTTATTATGCTTCTCGAGTTCTTAAACGAAAAATTTGCAAGATAAAGAACCAAGTCCTTAGTCTGCCGGGATAATTTATTCGTCTCTAAAGGCGAATCAGCTGTCAAAGTGATTGGCAGTTTCTCGATGGTATCATAAACGCGGTCCAATGAAAGTCATGGCGATCCGACAGGCTTGGTGAGGGACAAAGGAGGAAGGCGGGACACATTCAAACATGTGTCACTTCAATGATGGCTTCTAACGGCGTCGCGAGGGAAATTTGCGTGGACCAATCACGGACGACCACAGCTCACAATCAATCAAGGGCATAGGTGCCAATTCCAAATGGCGCCAAATTACCACCCATCACGAACCAATCCGAATATAATATCCACGTGTCGGTATTCGTTGGCCTATCTCTTGTTTAGTTGTAGTTGTAGGAAAAATGGAGGCGGACAGCCCACAGCCCTCAGGAGCCTCCAAAGTCGACCTCCAGAACGATCCGGGGTAAGTTTCTCGTCTCCAAACCGTGAATTTCAGCCAGCCGATCCGTATTTCGCTCGCATGAAATGATGGTGTGACTCAGACTGATTAAGAACTTCTTTTGGCATAAATTTTCATCTGCCTCTCGTACGTTCTTCTCCCCTTCCTTACAGGAAGATGTTTGTCGGGGGCTTGAGTTGGGAGACCACCGCAGGTACGACATTTTGTTCATTGCTTTAACAGCCGTGTACGCTAATACTATCGCTGAACAGGTAGTTTCTCCAAATTTCAGCGATCGACTCGTGTTTTTCTGCGGCCACAAATGAGCTGAGTCGAGTCACGTTTGAAACAATCGGTTGTGGTTAAGCTGTTCACTATTCCGTAACGGTCCATTTCTCCCGTCTGTTTTAGAGGGACTGCAGGCTTACTTTAGCAAGTTTGGGGACTTAAAGGAGTGCTTGGTTATGAGGGATCCAAACACAAAACAATCGAGGTAAATGTTAAACCAGCTAGTGATGTTACACCTTTTTTCGCTTCCAGCACAGACGCCGAGCGCGATTATCTTTGTATTGTAAATGGCATGTCTGAAAAATATGCAAGAGGCAGCGTAATGGAGGTGGATTTTTCTGTTTTTGTATCCTTGTTACAGGGGGTTTGGGTTTGTAACTTTTGAGGATCCAGCCGCCGTAGAATCGGTACTAAAAGCAGGTCCACACGATCTCGACCACAAAAAGGTTTGTACCGAGAATTTTATAATTATTATTTTGCGCGTTGCATAGAGATGGATTCGTTCAAGACCAATTTTCACGCTCCATCTGCACACGTCTGGCGGTTCGTGTTTTGATGTGGTTACAAAATCTTTAGCTTGCAAAATACACCTTCCATAGATTACATCATTTGGGTATAGTTCCTATTTTGTAGTCTAAATTTTAGAGCATTTTAGCTTCAGTAGAGTTGCATTTTCGCTTAATCCGACGTTCGTGTCTTAGGGAAATTTAATTCACACGACGAAGCTATTGTGATGTTAAGAAGTACTCCTAGCTTCCACTAAAAAGAGCTTAACCAACTACCGACTGACACCTTGTACAATTTCTTTATTCATTTAATGCAGATAGATCCTAAAGTCGCAGTGCCTAAAAGACCTCAGCCGAAGGTAAGAACTTGCCACATTTTAAGTGCGTTAAATTTAGCGTGCAAAGGTGTTTAGGTATCGTGTGATGTGGAGCTCGATCAAAAGATCAGGGATTTGGAAATTGTTTGCTTGACAACAGCACCGAAGCGGCTTTCTTGAGCGATCGAGCTTATTTTAAAAGCGCTGAGATCTCAAGTAACACATTGAGGTCTCACGCTGTAAGGCAAGCATTTTGAGCGTAATTTGTAAAGCGTTAGCCATTTTAAGGCCACGCCAAACGAAAATTTAACATTCGGAAGCCAGCCTGCGCGAGCGAAGCACGGTTTCATTTCACGCAAGAGGCGGCGAGCTTTTGAGGTCGGAAGAACTCGGACACGCGTTTATTATCGGCTTGGTTCAATGCTAACGGCTCAAAACAACATTGTATGGTTAATTGCTGCTCCAAGTTGTTTGTCTCGTCACTACGCCCACTCTAAAATAAATTGAGCGAGTGAGTGTGCGAGGGACACAACGCTCACGCTCACCTCCTATGGGGCAAGGCGCTTGAGTGGCGATCGAAATTTTCCTTCGAACAACACGCGATATCTTGGGGGTTTTCCCGAGCCGTCGCTTCGCCTTGTTGTGCATTGTAGAATGTTTCTTGCCTCGGTTGTTTTCAGTAAAAGTGAATAATTACAGGTTCTTCAACTTCACTTCAATAATGACAACAAAAGATGGTACTAGTGGGACTGCAAGCCGGTTCCAACGCGAAGTTTTGCTTCATTTCGACCGCTGATTCGCTGAACGAGTAATAAACGAATTCTAGCGGTTAATTACAATCTTGTGTTGCCTTAAAGAGAGTATTTTAGCATGTCAACATAGAGTAGACCGGTTTCGCAATTTATTTTATGTTAAACAAACAACTGTTTGCGACTGTGGTTTGTATCTGATCATTCCATACACGCGCTTCCGTGCGACACTTTTTATACTTTGAACTGGTGCGTTTGTTTCAGTCACTGCGGGTAAAAACAAGCAAACCTTGAGGTGTGGATCTTTGTATCGCTTCAAAGGATACTATAAATTATTGCTCGCTGCCATATTATCTCTTCAGCACCAACGGTGCAGGTTGGAAAGGTGGTGTTCAAAAGAACGTCTATGAAACTGTAATTGCCACCTGAAGAAATGTCTGCGACTCGGCGTCGAGGTTTTCTTCTTTATTCTAAAATTCAACAAATTATCTTGCCAATGCGGTTATCCGTATTCGATAACGCACCGCAATCCCGGTTTCGTTTTTATCCCGGGAGCTGAAATAATATTGCTCGAGTCGCAAACGATCTGTTGTGACCCCAGTGTCACACAAGTTCGACAAGAATCTCTTACCGACATGGGTCGCGCGTCGGATTAACTCTCATCTTTCAAAAGAGCGGAAAACAAAACGGACTATTTATTACAAAATTCCGCCACTCATTGCTTTTAAAGTGCGTTTTCGAAGCCCTTTTTCGCACCTATTTTATGCGAAAGTAAATAGATTTAAATTGTTGCTTCCTGTTACAGCTATTTTAAACTTCCTGGATGTGAAACGTTCTGCTGTACGCGATTATGAAGTTTCGATTTCCCGAGCGAAGTAAAGCACGTTCGTTCGCCGTAAGACAACAGGAAATGTATTGAAACAGCATTCTCTCGAGGAGTAGTTTGCGGTGCAAACGGATGACATGATGAATATTTATAACAAGTCATAAGATATGTTGCAATGCTATATATTCCACAATCGCTCGTTATAAAACCTTACCATCGGAGTTCTAAGGTTTCTTAGGGGTTAGAAATTTTCACAACCAAGTTTATACAAGTAAGCAGTGAGATTCAATGGAAAAGGTTTAATGTATATTTTGCTCATGTTCAAATCACGCTGGACCTTCAATAAATTATTGCTCATGCAATATCGCAATGTTCCTTAAAAAACCCCTGAAATCCCGGGTTAGGAGTCTCATGAATTAATCCCTACATATTCATTG